>JTDE01001889.1:9418-26919 GCA_014338405.1 Paragonimus skrjabini miyazakii | reverse complement strand
ATATATATATATATATATATATATATATATATATTTGCGACCCTCAGTCTCAGTGGATGGTTCTAAATCCGCTGACCAGGGCGTTACACCACAAGTTCGTCGAGGTAGCACGGTAGAAGCAGGAGGCCAGCTAAATTGACCCTCAAAGTGTTCCACCCAACGTTCTAATCTTCTGGACTTATTATAGATTAGTGTGCCATCTGCCTCGCTGATGGCTTTACTGAAAGACGGTTGCCTGGGACCAGTAGCACGGATCAACTTAAAAAGTTTGCCCGTGTTCCCTGAGGCAAAAGCGATTTCCACTTCCTTAACTTTTTCCACTAACCAAGCCTCACGATCAGCCTTTAGACTAAGTTTCAGCTTCTTATGGATATCTTTTCTGGACTCATTATGTGAACTACCAGGAGGAACCTTCCGCTTGGCTTGTAACAACTCCAGAGATTTCTCTGAAATCCAATGTTTATTACACTTATGTAACCCCGTGCTGCATGCTACAGTACCTGCTTTCTGAACAGTCTGTGAGATTTGTGTCCAGTAGCTATTAGGGTCTTCGAAGCGAGTATCATTAAGGCAGCTTTCTAAGCTGGTTTGGTACTTATGCTTTACCGATGGTAAAACCAATTTCTCAACAGCCAGTCGTTGCTGTCGGTGGGGCCGTTGTCTAGCAAAAGTAAGAACAAAACGCCAACATACCAATGCATGATCTGAGTCCAAGTATGTGCTCCTGTAAGTCTTGAATGGAACCACGCCACCTGTAACTAACAGCTATGTGGTCTATCTGAGACCATGCCTGATTCGGAGAAGGCGGGCGCCGAGTATAGTAATGACGTGCACGATGCCTAAAACTAGCACAGGTTAAAAATAGCTTATGCTCAGCGCACAGCTGCAACAATCGCCCACCATTATCTGACCAATGTGACGCTATCCCAAACCTGCCACCTAAACGAGATTCGGCCTCACCAAGACGGCCGACCTGAGCATTCACATCTCCGGCCAGAACGACTATATCAGAGCCACGTGTTGACGGAAGGAGAGCGGCCAGATTCGAGTAAAACATGTCTTTGACGCCAACGTCACTACAATCAGTAGGAGCGTAAGCAGACTGTCTGGGAAGTTGCCAGTTCCCCGAAAACATTATGTGACCATAAGTGACAAAGTTCACTCGTGAGTGACCTTTACCTTTGCCATGGTCATGCGCGGCTCCGATCTTCACAATCGACCAACGCCCTCGTGACAACTGTTGTTGTCATCCCGACTACACGACTAGACTATACTGCCTAGACTTTTGTCTGGTCCATTCCCTTTGAACTTGCTTGTTGCTGGTCACAAACCCTCTAAATACGAACGGGTTTGTGACCATGTTGTCTTCGGATTGAGTGACATAAAGTAGCTCTGTTCGGAGGCCAGTCTTTTCGCTGTGTTCGTTCGTTAGCCTCAAGTGGTTGGGTTGGCCAGGAAGATACGTATTAATCGTGCAAATTTCGTAGTCAGTCGTTCAGAACCGTTGAACGTCTTTCCGTTATTTACCGTTTCACTAACCGTTATTCTGTTGTTTGTTTACGCGCTCGTAGGCCGTATATGCAAGTTACAACACAGATACAATGGATAAATTTCTGAAAGTCTTGCGTCTAGAGTTGGTCTTAACGGAACCTGCCAACCGGACAGCACAAAGTCTACTGTTAACAGGAATCTAATCTATCAATGCGGCTGCGGTTGTTGAGCTAAGGACTATACCCACTCCAGCCTGACCTGTAACGGCGGCTGTGGAGTCACTCGAAGTGTATAACCAGTATCGGGTAGACAATGTGGGTGCTGTTAGTTCCATATGCTGACTACTATCCTGGGTTCTAGTTTCCGAGATACAGCAGACATCCACATGCAACGAGTCTAACGTATGTGCAGGGGCGGCCTGTTGACCTATCTGTTTTAGAGTGCAAACGTTGAAGGCACCTATATTAATTCGCATTCTAGGTCTGGACAAGGAACGAGGGAGGTCTGAAGCTAAATGGCAACAGACGGAACTTACCGGCTCAATGTTACCACGGTTAGCTACATCTGCTGTGGAGTAACTATCAGAAATGGCGGTCGGGAGGGGCCTGAGAACTAAATTTGATAGGACAATGGGGGAGGGGTCACCAGTAGTATGTTGTCGCCTATCCACCCTGCTGTATGCAGCAGATAGGGCGACCCAGTCTATACTGCGAGACGGCCGATGCAGTATGGAATTACTAGTGTTGCGACTATTAATGGTTGTGTGTGGGCTGAAATATTGCCAGGGCACCCAGACCTAGACAGGAAAACGATTAGGTTTATCAACCAAAGCATTTGGCTCAAAAGCCTATACCGCAAAGCAGCGGGTGGGTGGCAGCGTACCAGAACTCGTAAACTTTTCGGAAAAAGATGCCAACCTTCTTCCAACCCTCAACCTGGAGGACCAGGAGACTGGTTTGTCAAACCTCTACCTATTGGCCTGTCTGGCATGAGTGACTTTATCGGTGTGGTGGCCACACAGTCCAGTTTAGCCCAACAGGTCATCGAGATGCGCAAGCCGTCACACTGCGTCAAGGTCCAGTCTCGTTG
Organism: Paragonimus skrjabini miyazakii; assembly: GCA_014338405.1. Lineage (NCBI taxonomy): Eukaryota > Metazoa > Platyhelminthes > Trematoda > Plagiorchiida > Troglotrematidae > Paragonimus > Paragonimus skrjabini miyazakii. Next base: position 24,339 of record JTDE01001889.1, on the reverse strand, counting down.
TGAAGTTAAAATAGTATCAAAAAAAACGGAATATTATTAGTTCAAAAATTCCTAACAATGTTCTATCCTTCAACAACGAGTTACCGACGTTGTTGGTAGGTGGTTTGGGGACCCACGCACAAATCCATCACAATGTTGTGGGTTGAACTTCGGAAAGCTGATAAGAACCCTCGTTACGGTAAGGACGGAGCTTTAACAAACTAGGGAGAGCAAAAAATCGGATTACCAAATGGAATCGAATCGAATCGACGGTGGTTGGCGCCTATTGTCTAGTCAAATCGAATCGTTCGGCTTGAACTGCGTTCACCATATGGAAAACCTGTTTGGGGTCAACGCGGTGGTCAATGTCAGCAAGATATGCAACCGTGGTGGTATAACTAGATTTAGACAGGTCGTTTGAGAGCTACGTGATATGGTTTTTTATATTCGGAAACGGGAATGCGAACAATTCGACGCTTGTCAAAACGGGTAGAAAAATGATATTCAGCATGGTCTGGGACCAGTCCGACCAAGCTTATCGTCACATATACCCCATAAACTCACAATCACCAATTTAATAAGGTGTTTAAAAGAAGTTTAATATTATAGGCACAAACACTCACCTCCATACGACGTATATCGATGGACAGAACGGTGACAAAGAAGAAGAGCTGTAGGAAGAAATCGGTTGTCACGCCGATAACAGCGAACAGACAAAATTCCTGCATCGTCGGGTGAAACGTGAAAAATCCCAAACCAAGTAGTACAAGCTGGGTGAAGTACTGTTTTGTCAGAGGCCAACTCTCTTTGCTCAGACCTGAAAAATCAGCACAGTGGAAATGTTGATATGGACAGAAGCTGGAGAGGTCCAAGTTACTGTTCGCCCACGATCATGATATATCACTTATTCACCGGATAAAACAGCGGAGGACAAATTAACTGGTATTGACTGCAACCTAAGTCGCAACAGACAGGTGAATAATGGAGTTAAACGAACACGACAGTTCAAACGATTTTCGTGTGTAAACGATGAACATTTCAGTGCAACTACCAACTCTGTGAGATTCCGCAAACAAAGTAATGCAACTTAGAATCTGGATGACAACATTAAAATGCACCGAACGAAACGGAAGTCGGACAAATAATCGTGCCTCTTAGTTCTCACCTTGTGCAATGCGATATTTCACGGGCAAATCGATCGGTGTAGCGACAACTGATTTCGTCAGTATGATGACGTTCTCAAACCCAATAAGCACGACCAAGTAGGGAAATATTTCACTGGAATGAAATAACAGGCAAAATGACGGTACATGGTAAGGTCGCGTGTGAATCTGTGCAAAATCTAAAACAAGTGTAGGTATTTGTGTGAGACGACTCACCTCCCGTTGAGCGTGGGCACCATAAGACCGATGCTGATACACAAACCCAAGGACATGCACAACGAGGCGACCACGGTAAAACAGGCACTAAACGCCAATCCGCACTTGGATTTGACCATTTCTAATTTGCCTGGGATAAAAATACGAACAGATATTAGTGACATACGTCTGGTGTTAAACTTAAAATAATAGGAAATAATCAAAAAGCCGAATCGTCAACCACCTGAAAGAAAGACATAGCGAGTCACATTAGATGACTTTGCATAATATACAACGTGGATTCGAGGAATGAAGGAACTGATATACAGACACAGTTGTGCAAAGCACAATCGATCTTTTGGCTGGAACCCAATACCTGTGATTAGATACTCCGTCAAAAATGACGAACTGATTGTGAGCGTGTGCGTTCTGTTTTGGCTACGTTTCTAATAGTTCCAATCATTGTGGCATCCAAACATAACATAAACCGTATAAGAATTAATAAGCGTTTCCTTTCATCACCTTACACAAGATATCTGAATTGGAATGGGCTCAGCAGTACATCACATAGGGTCAGGAAAAGTGAACTTTGGTGATGAGGGGAAAATAATCTAAATGAAGCCAATGTTCAGTTACGTCATGCGCACAACACATGAAAGTCCTCGTAGCAGGAGCAGACGGCTCTCTAAAAAACCGACGGGAAGGAAGGCGGAAGACATCAGGTGGCATCGTACATCAACATCTCCGATCATCATCTGTCTTCAACCACGCAGTGCATTGCCAAGAGGGAAATTACCTTTTAGCAATATGAACGTTCATAAAACATAACGACATGGTCTAGACAGAAGGGCTGTAATAAGTGATGACATAGAGCCAAGGGATAAAATATACATCAACATTTTCAGCCTTGAGAGGTACTCGTGGTACTATGGCTCAGACTGCCTCTGGTCCTCATAACAATTCATGAAGCACTAGAGTGATAAATACACACACATCCATAGAGAGCAACATAGGGAAAAATAAACGAAGCGAAAGGAGTGGAGCCTCAAGAAAAAGCAAGAGGAACGACAATGTGGATACAGGCTGTCCGATGTCATGTTCTAGAATGTTGCCAATCAGCGGTATGGATGGTCTCGAACTTCTTAGCCGGGTAGATGACAACTAACAACCTTGCTCAGCAGGACGGTTAAGGTTTCCATAGCTCTTGACCACGGAATTACTTGTCCATTTTATAGTTTCTTCTAACCATCAACAGCCACAATGAATAATATGTGCTGCGGCAAACGATCCACTAGCATGCCAAGTGCGTGACGCAATCAGCTGAGACTGTGAATTTTCACTACGTCAGCAGTTGGCCACGAACTTTCGCAGTTCCAAAGTACGCGCCGACGGACTTTCGCGTCCCCCACAAGGTCTGCCCATTTGATACATCCTAACTGGCAGAGACAACGGTCCTCGAATACCACCAATCTATATGCATCTTCTGCACCAGTTAGGTCTCTGATACACACGAGAAAACTCAGCGCACAAACGCATCATAAAACCTAGCTTTACTCGACCGATAAACATTCTTTAAGCGCACCAAGTGACGGAGGGTGACAAATGCATCACATACTTTCGCTATACTCGTGGATACCTCGTAAGCAATATTGTAGCCTGACGACATGAAATAACTCAGGCAGGTGAAGCAATCGACAGTCTTGTAATACTCGGAGTTAGTGACTTCGATTAGCCCTAGAAGTCATACTCTAATTGACACCTCCCACGTAAGTATCGAGAAGACCTCGCACTAGTTGCAATAAGCAGTTCTTATTAATGAGACAACAAGCTGAATTTATGGGTGTACAACAGTATTCAAGAAATCATCGTCTGTCATCGGCTGATCGGATTGGCATATACAAAATCACAAATTAAGTTAATTGGTGTAACACAGAAAGAATAAATTAGTGAATAACGGAAGGCTTAACAATGACGCTCTTCGTCCAATCCTGATGTGGTATTTTTGACGTGACTTTCGGATTGGTCCCTTGTTAGATTTCCTATTGTGTTGGGGTTTGGATAAGCGGTGAATCGAGGATATATATATATATATATATATATAACATTTAATCGATTCAATGTGGGCTGTCTTTGGAAAAACTAATTAAATCAATGTCAACCGAATACTCAATATTAGTCAGTGGTAGAAGCTCCACTCCGAGATCTCCGGAAATTCCGAGTGTCCATTACTTAATTGAAAGGGATGGTCGGACACCTCTATAAAAAGCCTCTTGAAGTGGAGAACGACTGCGATAGATAGCCATGAATACGCACCCTGCACTCAGAGCAAGCATATTCCGATTTTAAGTTGACAATTCAACAGGACCCTGTAAGAATGGACGCAGCTGCAGACACCATGTCGGACGACCGAATCAAAGGTAGTCATTACGTCGAAAATACCACGACCATTAACTGAGAAAATAAATGTCGATGCTCCTATAAAATACTTACTCGCGACTGAGTCAAAACCTGCCAATTCTCCTATCTGATTATCTGCGCTTCAGAATACGCCACATTAGGAAACCCGTAAGCGGCTTGGATTTGAGAGTCAAGGCTAATATCTCCGTGGCCATCACACAATGGCCTGGCGCCATTTTTGAAAATAAGAACGACTGTTGACAGACACTGACCACGAGGCACCGGTCCAGTTTCCCCACGGAACGGATGTGTAATTAGTTCAGCGACCACTCTCTCACTAAAATCTTTGAAAATAGCCGGAGGAAGTTCAGACCTGGAGCTTTATTGCGTTCCAAAAGTTTAAGTTCCAAAACCACTTCGGTTTCCAAGAGAAGATAGTCGGAAACGTCATACCTAAACACAGTCTCCATTACCTACAACTAAATGAGCTGACTCAAGCCGGCTGAATTGTTATTCAAAGTGATGAGCAAATCTGACAAGTCGCCGCGACAAGTAAATACGTAAGTCAACTTTTCACGTACACTCTCTTTACTGTTTGTCGACGGTCAGTGCAACCACGAATCACAATTCTTACGCACGAACTCCGTAAGTTTACATTTGAGTTCACAGCGGTCTTTGTCGTATTCGGAGTCAGGGAGGTCATTCATAAGTTCTGTTGAATCAGCAGAAATCGACCTCTGCCGCATCCGCGACGTTCCTTCGGAACGGCTCTTTTCAAGAGATTCATAAAGCTCATGAGATTAATGTCCAGTGATCGCTTGGATCACTCTACTGTTGTGACCGAAGCATTTTAATCGTCAATGCTGTTTGGTAGGTGCTTCGTGTATCCTCGTCGTTCAATGTCCAACTGGATATTTCACGTTTGCGAGCAGATGATCTTGATGCGAACAATAAAACAAGGCGGGCACAATAAACGGCATGGTCCGGAGCATGTTGGCCAGGCGGGCGTACATTGGGAAGTGTGCACATGGATGGTGAAAGAACCGAAATCGACAGATGAGCGAATCGCAACTCAGTAACCAAATGAGTCATACGTCGAAGCAAAACATGGACTTTAAAATGAAAAACACGGGGTAGACAAAAGTTGACAGCGAAAAAAGTGAGTGACATTAACATCTTTACATTGCTCCGGAATGGTTAGTCGTTCACAATTTTTAAGCCACCTGTTACATTTTTGTACCAATGCGATAGATTGATTTCGTTGTTTTTAATGACCTGAGCGACGAGGAACACTCAATACACAAACAATCCCATTAAACGATACGGCCTATTCAAGGTGAGTTTGGGAAAAGAAACGCCCAAATCACTGACATTGTTTCAATGTAGACGGGACGAACTGGGCACTTAGAGCAATAAACCAGATGAAAAATAAGGACAATCTCCAAGGGAGCACTTGATTCAGGCGATTCAAAGAAACGGTCATTTACTTATGACATCAAATCACTGACCGACACAATCTGCGAAATGGCTTCAACACTGTTGTGATCGCGAAAGAAATATGGCCTGAGAAATTGTTTATTACATGACATCGATTGCAATGAACACAAACATTATTTTGCATGGATGTGGTGTATTCACGTCCTTGACAGTAGTGCAGAGACATTCTCTTTCGTGATACGTCACGTATAGTGAATAGACACGATTCCAATAGTCACTTCTAGTCCCTGGTCTTCTTGACCTTGAAACATGCACTTTAGTTTCCGAGCTCAGGAGCCCTGCTATTTACAAACGAGGGTACATGTTATACAACAATACTAGGCAATCGAACCTTGACCGACTACCAGCTGTTGTTGATAATATAAAAGCACATCTAGCTGAAGCATCTACGATCTTCAGAGTGGAACTTTTGACAGTGCACAACATGGAAGAGGATACGCACGTCACCCAATATATGTTGTGCCTGCAATCATGACTGAAGATTCGCAATTAAAGTAAACACGGCCAAGTGCAGAACTGCTTACACACTGAAAAGTATACGTAGAGCAGCAGCACCAAGTAGATGAGAATGAGCGGCGCGTAATCGGAGAGATAAGACCGACCACGGTACCAGACCATGTAGACGTGACTGGCGGGTTTCGCATCAATGGAAGCGCCGTCTTCAACATCGTCCGAGTCCGAATGCGGTTTAATCACGTTTCTTATCCGCGTGGGCCGTGAATCGTACGTAAAACGGGACAACAGATGACGACGGAGTTCGGCAACAAAACTGGTATCAAAACGAACAACGAACAAAAACAAAGAAAGCCATGGAAAGAAATCAGAGGTAATATGTGAGAAAATTCTATCTAACCGTGGCCTAGAGATAAAAACGTTGACAGCAAACAAGAGAGGTGAATTTTCCTACCACAGTGGATAATAACTGGATATGTACGAGACATTTGAAAGTATGAATTCCACACCTATGTGACAGAAGAGTACAGCAGAAGAATACAGATGTATCAGAGAATATAATCTGTTTAGAAGTCACGAAGATTCCAATGAATTTTACCAACCAAAGAAACAGAAGCGAGGTCAATAAACAAAAGGGATTGTATCAAGGTTTCTGTTTAACAAATCAGAGTGAGGAGTGCCAAAACAAACTTACAGTATCATCAGCTGTCAACAGATCCAGGAGAAGTATTACATTTGTCTTCAGAGATCAACGGTGTTTGACTTAACTAAACACAACAAGTGAGTACAACAAAACGTAAATAGACCAATGACACGACGCAAATATTTATACTCAGACGATTCGCGTGTAGCATCCTTGATACGCAGAACTTTCTAAAATGTTCCCGTAAACAGCACATTCCAATCCGACTGTTTATATATATATATATATATATATATAAAGTGGATCTTGTTATTGTCACCAAAATTGTGCACATTCGACTCGGCCGACTTCGGGGGGTTCTGCACAACTGCAGTCTTTAAAAGTCAGACACAGAGCGGACGAGGTTAGAGTTGTTGCACCTTGGTTGATTAAGTTCCAACGGACTGTTGACTGATTCGTTCAAAGAACTTATAGCCTCTTTTGTCAGGGAATGACCAAAAACAGATTGTCAAAACATTTCTACGTTAAGGTTTGTCGGCATCCAATTAAGCATGCATGAATATAGACCAACTGAATGCACTGGTTACAAACTCACGCGATTCAGAAGGTCTAATTATTTATAATCTGCCCAATCGAATAAAGTGAATTAGGATTACTTGTCGTATCTAACTCATGTACAACATTACAGTATGGCTACAACGGCTCACTTGCCCTAACTCATAGTTACCAGTCAACAAAAAGTGATCTGCTGGATGATAACTTTCATTTGCTCTGATAATTGACGGCATAGTCCGAATGCAAACGAGAAGCACCCAAATGTTAAATTTATCATGATATATCAAACGAGAGGTACCTTCGTAACACGTTTCACAGTTGTTCCATACTGATGCTAATACCAGATGTCTGTCCAAGTAATCACTCTCATAAAATGATGATAAGTGACATTTGGCAAGTTCGCACTTGGAAAGATAAGGAATTCCCACATCAATAGATTGGAAAATGATGACACATGAGTGACCTCTAGGATCATTCAATTTACGGTCGTGTCATTGTAAAAGTTTAGGAATTGCAGACAAGCTGGATCAAAACTTAAAAATTGAAGGTTTATCTAATAACAGATGGAGGTGACATCATCATTTATACAATTTCCTGGAATAGTGAAGCAAAAAACAAGTAAAACTCTACAATTCATAGCAAACAGAGAAACTTTTGTTCCTTTCCCCATGTGGGTGCTATTCTTATTCCGTTATACTAAAATCAATCGCATAGCAAAATCAGCTCCAATGCATCTCCAATCACACAGCATAATCGTGATTTTTCCACATGTCAGTAGAAATGAAGGCTACTGAGTCGCAAACGGTCAGCAAAATGGTCATCATATCTGTGAAACGCAGCACCGATATACATCACAACCACGAAACCTCGCTAATTTGTCCAGCCGACAAATTTTCACACGAAAGTGCCTCGCCATCTCAGGAGAAGTGCCGGTCGAACGGAAAACAAATATTGCACCTGGTAACTTTATTTGTTAATCCGATCGAATTCAACACACCACAAACCGAAGTTTACCTGAACAAACGATGCATAAGAACTGGGGTGCTAGCTGGGCCACACGCGTTGAAGATAATACAAAACCTGTTACGATTAGCCGAACGGCATACTTCCAACCCACTGTCCCGGTCAGATCAAAATTAACCTGCATTACTGTTCATACCAATGGCCTATGGAAAAAAGAGTGATTCCTACACATACGTCAGGAAAACATTGGGACGATAAAGCTGAGCGGTGTTCTGCGAACGGGGTACACATCATACTTTCATGAGCACAGCAATCGTAACATGCTACATCAACACAGCCAACGAACCTCAGTTAGATGTGACATGCCAGGGGTAGAACTTCGAATATCAGCTCCCCACTTAATGGAAACTAAGCATCAATCATAGTAGATTATTACTTCCGCATTCATATGACATTTCAAATATATAAAACCGCCACTGCGGTGTGGACCAGCATAGAATTAAAATGGTTCTCTGCTCTCTCACACGCTTTCGAGGTTCTGTTTACTACATACACAGAGACCACATGTTAATTCTCCGAACATAGTTTGTTTTGATATGGATTGAACATCATCGTCATCATAACAGTCATGAGCCTGATCAAAAGGTACTGTGGCTTGGGCCGCCGCTCACCTCAAGTGACCTGGAATATCCTAGAAGAAAACGTTACTAACACGGTTGAGAATTAATAAAATACTAGGCGGTATGGTATGGATGTAGGTACGCCATTGACTACGGCACACCGAGATCTCAGGTAGCGTCTCTAACCAGCGGTTTGAGTGATCACGAGGACCCCATCCAGGAAGGCGACTCCTACTCACTTTGCTCAATGAAGCAGTAACTGTGTTTGGATTTCGTGATCACACTGTTGCTTGAGAACCACGCGGTTGGTGGTCTCGTTGCATAATGCCCGACATACGGAGTACGTGACCCAACCATCGCAGGCTGTGCAACGTGAGTAGTTGACCAACTGATCGCGCATCCGGAGCGTTCCGGAATGCGCACTGGCGAACGCCAGTGTTGCTCACGCGACCAGTCAACTTAACGTGGGTTAATTGGCAAGCACACCGATGGTCAAACACAGCAAGCCTGTTGAGGTCTTCGTTGCGAACAGGCCACGGTTCCGAACCATAGAGCAAAACAGGACGTACATGAGAACCATATACCCTTCCTTTTCGCAAAAACCGAAAGTCTTTTCGAGGCCATAAATGACGCAGGCTGGTGAAGGTAACTCGTACCTTTGTTATCCTCGTTGATATCTCATCTGCAATATTATAAGCTGACGAGATAGTGCTACCCAAGTATGTGAAACTGTTCACAGTCTCAAGTGGATTACCTGTAATGAGGAAAGTAGAAGTGGGAATGCCCCAGTTTTGAAGCAACACTGTGCACTTTGAAGGTGCGAAGCATCGCGTACAAACTAGCCCGATCACTCACCTCGTTCAGCATGATCTGCATGTTTTCGGCAGAGGGGCTAAGTAAGACAATGTCGTCCGCATCCTCTAGATCGGTCAATCTAGCATCAAGAAGAAGCTCGGCTTCAAGTTCACTGGACTCCTCAAGCGCACCTTTCAGAACGTCGTCCATGACAAAACTGAACAAAAAGGGGGAAATGGGACACCCTTGACGAACAGTATTAGAAGTGATGAACGCTCTATTGAACACCACCTACAACTGAACTCAGCTGTCGCAACCCGATAGATTTTCCAGTCGGTCCCTTTCGAAAAGAAGCACTAGGCTGGAGTTTTGCTACCATTAGGGCTCATCGGTAATGCACATATGGTAATTCGGTCGTGCCCACTGTGAGGTCAATGGCGCAGTGGTAAAACATGGTTGCCTCATGAACAGCGTGGCCGTGGTTCTAGTCCCGGCGGTGGCGAGGATATGCGACAGCTGGTACTCCTTGAAGAGCAACTCTTTTGAAACTCGTTAGCATTATGCATTCTCGACTGCAGCAGGAATTAAATTTCAGTCACTGAGTGCCTGTGACCCCGTGTTCACTACGTGGTTACAAACTGAGCACAACAGAACGCTCATATCCGTAAGCAATACGGATCAGAACTGTATGTATCATTGATGAGCCCTGACAACGAATCGAACCTAAGCATAATAGTTATTGGGTAGGTGAGCCAAAAAGAGCTTCGCAAATGCAAGAAGGTACGTTCCAATGTAAGAAACGCCCAACTAATGACAACTACAACAGTCGAGCAGTCCACAGGAAAGTCGAATATTCACGAATACTGTTAACAAATTGAATATACTTACAAATCAAAAGGGTGATCACATCGACTATACTGGGTCGGCGGACTTACTAGCATATCAAAACCAGTCATCGATACATAATAGGGAAGTAGCCTATTGGGTAACTGGTGGCGGGTCGTTTGGCTTTTACCTCATGATCAGCGAGAGGACTACTACAAAACGGCCTACATGTTTCATCCGAAATCATTATTCAGTTCAGGATCCAGTCGGCAGTAAAGACAGAAATCAGAGCAACTGAAACATACACCAGGCATTACGACGTCTGTCATAATGTCGATCGGCACGGGCTTATGTAATAGCCCGATTGCTAAATTACTTACTTACTAGGGATTGTATTCACGAAATACTAGGGTCACGACGAATGCCATCGTGCTTTGTCGGCTGCAAACTTCGTTTCGACGGATCCCTGTCAACTGCCATGGTAAACCGAAGAGTAACTCGCGCAGATTGCCAGTCACAGCTTGTTTTATGCGAGCGAACAGAGATGAAGTCGAGGCTTGTAACTGTCCGGCGTCATTATCCCACAAAAGACTTGGCGCGAGAAACAAACAGCCAAATGTTGGTAGAACATTGAAAATGGTATCCTGCTTTTCCACGCTCATCACCGCACGATCCTCTACCTAACACAAGAACAAAATTGAAGCAACTGAGGGTACACGCGAAACACAAAATACGGCTAACATGCTATCCGCAAGATGAATAAGTGAATATAGTTCTTGAATCCTTGTAAAAAGATACACTGGTTTAGACAATTAAGAACGTCTCACGCAGGGCTGACTAGAGTTTGCAAAAGAAAGGCTGAGTTAACTTCGGAAACTATGGCAATGATAAACATATGTCTGAAATGAAAGGTAGGCATGGGTACTACGATTCGAACAGCCACTCAAAACAGTTTATTGATACCGAACCTAATGACTGGGCCCCGGTTACTACGACTACTGTTGTTGGGGTTCGGGAAGTCTGGCCAAATACAGTTCATGTGACATCGTACGTCGCACGGCAAAAAACGCCCCATAATCGAAAAGCTGGTAACCAACTTAACTCAACGGAAATACTAGATCAGCGTATTCAGCCACAGGTATGTGCCATCAAAATCAACCTGTTACAATTATAGACTGAGACGGTACATAAATGAGTTTTCGTTTAACCAGTTTACGCAGTTTAGACGGGTTCATACAGTATGACTACTTGGGTCGAATAACTCACATTGTTTCCGAATGAACGACATAACATACGCTCAGAGTGAACTCCAGGTCAAGTTTTTCGTAAGTCAACTAACTCAGGGATAGTATAAAAAACTATAAATAACTGGGACGTGTCTCTAGAAAGTCGTAGCATACAACGTGCATGTTTGAGGAAACAAATGTCGAGTGTTCAGTGTTAACATATAGTTGACCAACCTGAAAGCAAATGTCTTCGAACGACTGGCCACCGAAATTGGACGGAGTTCCTGGTGTACGGAATTCGCGCACCAAGCGTACAATTTCCACACTTTGTTGAAGAGTGTTCACTAGATGCTGATGAGTCAAATAACATCCCGCCCTAGTCGGTGGCAGCAAGGTGGAGTGAAAAACCACCTGCAAGCTATAACCAAGGCTCTTGTTAGTAGTTCCGTGAGTCTACAAAATAAATATAAGTTAAATTGGGACAAAATGGCTGTGCTACAAAATTGGGTTTGAGATATGAAACGGAAACATCATCAACAGAAAAGAGAAACCGGTCAGTCCAGATGTTGTGAAAAACAAACTCGCCGGAGATATGTGCATACAGCCACTACATTCAGTTGAAGCGGCTCGTGTAAACATAAACGTGAGAAGACAAGATCATTCAGTGGGTTTTCATAACAGTGAATCCAAGGCCCTGGATGCACAGATTGGTCATCTCATGAAAAAAAAACTCAAAGCGAATCGAACCGACCGAACGGAAGACATGCACTGTCAACTTGGTACGCCTATTCTACGGAAAAGACGAGTAAGATTTTCCTAGTGCTCTCTCACTCGACCAGTTCAGACAGTGTCGCCTGTAGGGTGTATAAGAAAATCTGGTTCATTCCAAGCCGCAAACACTAACCGTAGGGAAGATCTCGTCTGCTGAATAAAAAGAGAGACTCGGTAATAAACCAGATTCATTGCCACCGCTCACTGATGTTCGAAAGTTAATAGTGAATTACTGTTTCTTTTGATTTGGGATGAACGTCAGGTGAAAAACAAAACGTGAGTAAAGGAAGGCATCATGGTTTACAGAAGTGATACGTCACGGTAACCAAGAATAAAGAATCATGGAAAATCGTTGTACTGTTTGCTTATGTTGCAACTGACTGACTGCAGTGACATCGGTGTGAAAGGCTTCTTTTACTCATTTCTGACTGTTCTCCTCGGGCTGATAGATCTGATAAAGTCATTCTGGTTGTTAGTAATAGGTGGCGTACCTTCATTCAAGATTATCTTTTTCATTGAAACATATGTTTGTATCCAGGACATGCATTAGTAGGCTGTCGTTTCGCACTTGCTTCCGCAGGGTAAAAACTGTACTGACCGCGACGGCTGGCTGTTATGATATTGACCAGGCAATAGCTAAAGTATGGATAATAAATTAGCCTAGGATGCAAGTATAGGAGTTCTTACCCAGTTAGCTACTTGTAACTGTTTTGGTTTTCCAACGCGAAGTCATCAGTTGCAATACCTGCACCTTACACCAGCTGGCCACATCAGCTGCGAGGCGTGCACGACAAGACAGACGATTGGTTGGTCACTTCAATGCACAGACTAACTACCGAGGTTCACACAGTTTTACCACTGATCATTTGACTTCGTTCGGCTACTACAGAAATCTATTCCCTTCTTAATCTTATAATTTTTACTGGCTGGAGCCATCCAGTCGGTGCGGTCTAACACAGATACTGTGCCTTTAAATGAGATCGCCCACAAGGCAAAGGAGTGGTGTAAGAATCCGAAGAGATTATGACTGCCTTAGGGTGAGGCGAGAACAAGTTAGACGATTGCACATAGAGTGATAGACGAGTCACTATAGATGGCCAGGAAAGAGCAGGTGCCATATCATCGTGAAGTTAATGGACACACATATACATGCATATAAATAATATCCTGTAAAGTTTTCCGACGTTTACCCTTAGTTCACCACAACTTGTTCGTATAGCTACTAACTGTCCGCAACTGCTTACTCGCTGGTCAAGACCTCCTACCTAGCAAGTGATCTCCACAGCTGAGAAATAACACAGTATAACCGAGGTAGAGTCCCGTCGACTGAATACAGACATGTGGATTCGCAGTGATCTCTTACAACGTGAAAACGCAGTCAATGCACCTACAATCAAGTTGAAAGCTCATTTGTATTACGCCAACTTTGAGAGTAAGAGCAAAGCCTAGGGCGAGGCCAATACTCGTGTGATTATCAAATAAACTCTTGAGAATTTCTAAGGGATAGGAATGATTGGCGGAAAAACCTTAATCATAGACAAAGTTTTCAATCTTCGACATGAAACAGGGACGTGGCCAGTTCACACACCATTCCAGGATCATCTTTGATGATAAGTGATAGAGAAGTAACATATGATACTTAATCCTAACGTAGTTCGAACAACTTAGGCTCCAAAGCCTCTCATGGAGAACCGTCAGAAGAACCCAAATTTAGCACATTAACCGTATCATCAATAACTGATATGAGGTTGAACCCGTTAAAATATTTCTCAAAATGCTCAGGTTTCCAATGAAGTCATTTCAACGGGCTAAAAAAATCGCTGACTATCACTACACACAGTCTCATCAATTTCTGATTATCAATCCATACAAACACAAATAAGACGAAACGAGGACTGACAGTCGGCAGATAAAAATGTCATTTGGTGTGCTCCTCCAAGAAACTAAGACACCATAAGACGCATTGTTATCACCATCTGAATCACAATGTCGATGTATGCATTATAGATAAACAACATACTTGCGATCTGCCAATATAAAGGTTAACTGGAACACACTTGGGTAGTTTATATCGCGGAGCAAGATTGGCTTGGGGTATCATATCATTAGTTTATAGCCCATCCACTTGGAATATCAGTCACTGGGTCAGATTCTGTAGTGATCCTACCAAGAGACAATCGGTTGAAGGTCCAAGTCACCTGAGAGAGGCTAACCGAGACTGGGGATGTGTAGGATAAGATATAGGTGATGACTCCTGTGTGTGACAAACGCGTCCTAGAACAGTAGCATTAAGATAAACCCAACCCGAAGGGCGCAAAGCTCTAGTTATACCTGAATTATCTTATGAGAACGTAGCTGTAGTTTAAATATCGGTCGTGGCAAGATTATGCACCACTGACGAGTCTAAATAAGGGCGAAATTCAAGTGTGATGCTTCTTTTTGAGAGCGGCTGGTTTGAAATGTCATATGAATGCGAAAGTAGTAATCAATTATGATTGCTGCTAACTTTGCACCAACGGAGGCATTCTTATACTCCGCACATCATGGGTTAAGTGTTAGTCTTACATGCTGCGCGTACCTCTTTTATCAGCCTTGTGTTTGTGGCAATGCGATGTGAGCGACAATCACATTTGGATAACCTCGCTATGCAATCAAGAATAACTCAGCACGAACGGAGGACTGTAAACAGCACGGAACACTAATCAGGGTATGTAGTGGGACGTAGCCGTCGTCCAGCTGTCACGTCACGTGTCAAGCCGTCAAGTCTAAGTAATGCACATTGTCCAAATCTGCACACGCACATCCACATGTTTGCTGACCCGAAAACCCACTTCCACAT
>JTDE01001888.1:100786-111875 GCA_014338405.1 Paragonimus skrjabini miyazakii | reverse complement strand
TGACACGAAAATTGGTTAAGAATTTTGGAGATAATCCATCGACACGATTTGGTCGGACATGTGTGTAGTTTGCTACGTGCCCCATCAAGGTGTGACTTGTAAGTAGAAAATCAGACAATATACTTCACGCAACCTTCCTTATAACTTAGTTTTGCTAGATATCTGTACTTTTTGCAGCTATTTGATGCACCAGGTAGTTGGCGGGTCATTGAAATATCAATTTTTCCAAAGTAAAGCCAATTAGTTCCAAATATAAAGCTTTTCATTGGTGGCTCAGTTCTACTTAATATACATTAGTAGTGTATAATGACACCAGGATGTAAAAAGCGTGTATGCACCACAGTTATAATTACTTTTTTAAGAAACAATTGTTATTTTGAGGAATGTTTCTCTATTTGAGACGGGGACAAATCTATGTAATGTTCTACGTCGGACATTAATAAAACAAACTGCATCAACTTGAACTCGACTGGAACGTGGTTTCTTTCAGAATCTCCATAGTGTAATATTCTTGCCATTTTACCATTGAGTACATCAAAACTAATATTCTTATGTTGAATGAGGACCCAAATTTTGATGTACGTCTTATACGAAATACCTGTATGAAACGTAACGTTGGACGCAGTTTTACTGAGTAGTCCAATCCAATTCTTTTTTAAATTCAAACTTATCAAACGCAATTTATGACGTACACACACTCATTCTATTGCTAGCGCTTGCTGTTCATTGCGCAATTCAATTTAATAAACATATTCGATAGAAAAATAAAACTTCTGACAGGCGAGTCTTTTTTGAGATACAAGGAAACTTTTGTAGACCTCAGAAGTAGTACTCATACATTCTCGATTAAAACTAACAGTGTGATTGCTTGCGTTGATACTGAGGCTGTTTTTCAAGTTTCGCAGATCGAGCGAGCCATGGGATATTCAAAGTTATTGTTCACGATACATAAGGCTGTTTCACTTGTTCTGTGATAAAACAACATAAAAGTGTTCAAATAATCAGAGAACCACGAAAAACTGGTAACATACTTGTCAGATAATTGGCCGTCATTCTTTAAAATCATAGTCTACAAAAAAGATCAGATGACAGAAGCTGTAAAGACGTTAATGCCATCAAAACCGCAACTTTTGTCGTCTAATATTTTTGTAGAATATGACTACAAAGAATGTTCGCCAGTCATCTGAATCGTTTGTTGCCAATTTTTATGGTTCTTTGATTAGTTAAGCATTTGACACATTATTCTTAACTAATGACGTGATATTCGATCTGAATGGTTGCGTTGAAAAGTCTGTTGCCTGCGCAACCTCAACTCAATCGAAATTCTTGTTGAATACCTCATGATTAATTGGGTGATGAGATCACCGTGTTCGTATGGAAGACCGAAGAAACGTGTCATTCCGGTGACCAAATGGCTAGCTGAACTCGACAGCATCCGGGAGGTTAACGAGGATCTTGAATTATGGCAATATCCACGACGTGTTTTCGAACACCCGGAAAGCGAGAAGAGGGTCAAAATGGCTTTGTCATTGAATGCAGAGCAAAACTGATAGTTCTGACTGTGATGTGGCGCGTTACTTAAGCAGCCTATATTCTTGAGAAAAGCACCATAGATAGAATGATGCCTGTCATTTAGTCTCCCCAGGCCTTCCCTAATTTTGAGCGAGATTAGGCTGTGTTTATACTTACTGCTTTTTCCAATCACTTCAGCCTGGATCGTTTTTGGCTTTCGACAAATTGATTTTGAATCTCCATGCGGCTTTTACCGAGGAGTTGAGCACGATCCGGGCATCGATTCAAATGATACATGCATTGCACTGTATCGCACGTAGCTCAGTTCTAGGTTAATCTCACAAGATCCGAGTAGCCAATAGATCGCCGACTTGAAACGATAATCGAATTAGCCAGGACAAGCATAATCACCCGACCAAGAGGGGCAAACCAACAAACCGACGAGTCCATTACGACAATCCGGACGAAATCGCTGATCTTCTCCCGCTTGACCCGTGAAGTCATGCACGCGCTCGTTGACAGTAGAAAATTAACCCACTAAACGATGTGCGTCTCCGTGAGCGCACAAGGCACGTCATACATTAGAGTTGGCGATTGAACGGGAGATTGTTCGTGTAAATTGTCAGCCAAATAGACGGGTAGCGTTTTTGTTACAACTAAATTGTGTCTACTCATGCGTACTTTAGAATAGTATACCACCAGAGTTTTTCTGTTCCTAATCCAGCCTCATGCTAGTAAGGATTATCGCCTTTGAGTTTCATCTTTCAACTCAGTTTCTTCTTGTACATGCAAACTAAAGGTCCTGTGTCAAATATCCTTTTGTCTTACCCAATATACAATATAATGGCGTCCTCCTAGAGGGCCACAACCAACAGACTAGATACTAACCTCAATTAACTAGCTCTTTTACCAAAGCAACTTATCTTTATTGATAAATGGATTGAGAAAAACACAACGTTATGAGCAAGTTGTACTACTCTACGTTTCAAGTTATCTTTATTTTTGTATAATCTAGGTTCGTATTAATTAATCATTCACATTCATTTAAATGTCACCATCTCGTAGGTTGGAAATCACCTGTTGTAAGTTGCTGTTCATACAGCAGTAATCATATCCTTCTGGTCAAGCAACCACTGTGGTAATGTTCAAATTAGTCAATATCGGGTGCTCCAGGTTTACTGGCTCTGCCTAAAATTTAGTCGTTCATTTGAAATCAAGTGTGCGTGTGTGTGCACGTGTTCACGCATGTTGTCGGACCTTTAAAGGCTTTCTAATCGGTAGTTACGTTACACGCATCCATCCAAGAAGGAATGTACGCGCACCACTGTGCGACCACTGAGGCAGCACCGGCGACGAGCATGGAATCCACCGTCTCTACCACCACCACTGGCGCACACACGTTTGCACGCAAGCACTCACGGACGTACAAGCCCAGCTGGTGGCGCCACGTAAACGTCTTTTTGGCGTCAGCAGTCCACTGTGTGCTCTGGTTTACTTACCAAACATCAGATAGCAGTGCAAAAGCACGGACACTCTCCCACTCTCAGTGATTTAGGCCTCGTGATTATGTTGCAACCAGAATGAAGTCTGTGGCAACAACGTCGAACGCTCAACTTTCTCGGTCCAGCTGTTTGTACGTACTAGTAAATTGTGGTGGCTGCAGTCGTTTAGCCAGCAATCACACAAATTCGTTTACACACTGTTCAGTTTGCGCGCTCTCTCTCTCTGCTTCTCCTGTAGTGTGTAGTGTATGTGTATTCATTGGTATTTAGAAAACGTGTGGTCACACCTGGACCTAGGGATATCTGTCCTTGATTTCGCGCACGAGCTCAAAAGGGTTATTTGAAAGAAATGCAGAAAGTGCTTATCTGTGCTTCATGCAATTGCTATTTTGGGGTTTGCGCTAAACACTTTGAAAAACCTCTCTTATGAGACGATAGTGACCAATGACTTTCCTGTGCACCATCTTTTAAATTCTGAATGGTGTAGTGATTGTGTGTAGGATTTGGAGTTATTCTTTGTATGATTTGTACTAAACATCACCGGTCGAAATAGAATTTTGAATGACCGTTTTCAGATAATTCACTGTGCATTGTGCGATTTTTATTACTTGGAGCGCCACACGTTCAGTAAACCAGTACCCTTCAAGTTGGTCAAAGTTTATTGGTAAGTTAACGTATAGATCGAAGTAGAACATTATCAGTTTTAGTGTTTCGGAAAACGTTATGGTATCGTCATAGGAGGCGTGCTTGAAGCTAATGTGTTTTCCAGTTTATGCTCATTAGGAATATTATCCATTACTTGTTGGCAGTCGTGAGAGATGGAAACGTTTGAGATACAATAGATCACCAGCAAGTTTTCTCCCAAACCTACTGAGTTCACAGGAAATGTGACAAACGGTTATTTCCCGGTAGGTAAGGTTGACCACAAAGTTATTCTCATGTGTACGATCCGCTGTGGTTGTTTTCTTCCTTGGTGCATCTTATCGGGTAGAAGTGGTCGAGGCTTGATTTAAACCCGTGACGTTTGCATTAGAAATCATGGGTATGCCAGTGCTATGAAGATCGTTTCACATAAAACGATTATGATCCTCAACATCATCCATTAACAGCCCTACGTTTCTACCCATTTTAAGTTGTGAATAAATATGTGAACTTATGTTTTAGTCGGCTACTTCTGGTATCTGATCGAGATATTCGCATTCAGATAGACTTTCCAACTGGCCCTTTCAACCAAAAGCCCAAACTCAGGGTTTTCTTTTACTAGAACTCGTCAGTACGTCTATACGGTTGCCAAAATCGGGGAGTGTACTCTGGACCACGCTACCACAAAGCAAAAGTGTTAATCAAAGCTTCGGCGCTCCCAAATTAGCTAAGGCCGATATGTCCCATCTGAAGATTCGGCCACATTAGTTCGTGAGTCTTGCTCGGGCTTTTGGGTTGTCTGATGAGAAGACAGTGTCGGTTCTATTGGCCTCCACTTCATGAACCTACCGCTAAAGTTTTCCAATCACGTTGCAGTCATAGAGTGTGTTTGAACTACTAAGCATCATCTTTATTACTGGTGGACAGTCGGAGATTTTGCCCAGTACCAATTGATTACTGCACAAAGTTGTTCACGGCCTTTGCCTTCTGACTAAAACTGAACTCTTTAGCCAAAATGCATTACACTTATCGTTTACTTTTGTTAGCGCTCATCAGTGATCGAGACTTAAATTTTATCCAACTTCTTTGTGAACCGACCAAGTTAGAATTTACGATATTAACCTCAAGGTAAATTTGCTAAGTCCGAATCACCAGTCATGTTTCCTTGGGCCACACGAGGTCGCATCATAAATAAGTATGCTGGAGCAAGTATACTGCGCGCTAATCATGAATTTTTACGAAAGCGAAGTTCCAATCTGAGCTTTGTTTCCAAAGAAACTTGGTCGAAAAATCTTTTCAAATGGGGAAACGACAGTCATATGTGGGTGGCGTTTAATTTAGTCTAGTCAAAGCCTTCGCTACCTAGCTCAACCGGAAACGGTTATCTACATCATTTTATCTACCTTAACAAATTCTGAGACCTTAGTTAAACTGTTGATTCAAACCATCTAAACCTGCCCTCAGTTCTCTTATGGTTGTTTTTCATTGATCATAATTCGGTTCTCTTTATAATGTTGCTACACATGCTTGACTAGGTTCCGTACTGTGTATGTTTTACCATATTTTACGACAGTCACCAACAGCATACGAACCGATTCTCTGTTGCAATAAACGTAAGCAGCCACAACTAGGGTTATAAATCACTCCGAACTTGATGATTTACGGAATCCCATGCAGTGTGCTTCTTGCTATTACCAACAGGGCCACACACGACGAGATTTGGGTATCTTAATGTCTCATTCACACGAGATTCGGTGCTCAAGCCTGATATGTTGATGCACATCACAATGCATCAAGATGGTGGAATGATATACATCCTCCAGTGCGCTTGAAAGGAAATTTATACATGTGGATATATGCAAGGCTACACACAAATGAACAACCAAGTACCTGAATACCTACGGGTAAGTAAGTTACTATGAATAGTGAGAACAGTTTGCGGTTTCGCTTACGTGGTGCAATTGCCGAATATATGAACAACACAGTTGTTTTACAGAGCGTGGTTCAGAGTTCATATCGCAATCGTGACAGGAACATACACTACTGATAGGGTGTAACAAAACAAAGTTCGAGTCCAAACTTTTAGAAAGTCCATTACCATATGAAAGCTGCCATCGATTGTTCGTGGTATTAACCTTAAGTACTACTTCTGTATAGAAGTTAGAATATGTGCATCTGCAAATTGCAATCCAAATACTTTTCAACGCTGTATAATCCGTGGATCAGTTCACTGTGAGTAATTTTCCTCTCTGTTTTTTCTATCAGTATTTATTTTGCTTGGTCTAGTGATCATACATTATGGAAGTTTGTTTATGTCTTGCGTAAAAATATTTCTGATGGTCCACATCCATCTGCGGTGAAGTTCCTTTTACAAATTAAAATACCTCAGATAAAATCCATCAACCAATCATTCGTCTGTTCATAATGGTCATGAATCTGACCGGGATTTATTGTGGCTGGAGTTACCGGTCACCGTAAATATGACCAGGAATATTCTGAGATGAAACGTTATTAAGTGAAAAAACTGAAAACGTAACGGATGTAAGTAAGCTATTGACAATGAAATGTTGCAGTCTCGGATAACCTTTTTAACCAGAGAGTTAAGTGCTTGCGAAGTGTCCGATGAGGTGGGCGACACCTACCCACGGTCTTTATAGGTCCTGGTTATGTCATTACTTTACCACCACACGGTTATACCAAATTGTTAGTGGCCTCAATAGTAGCTCTCGGTGTTGCAAATGCTCACCTGGAGTGTGAAATACTTGTCTCAATCACAACAGTCAGTGTATTTACATTGTTTGATCAGTTAATTGTGCACTCTTTTTTCCGAAATACTCGCTGACTGACTGCTGTGGTATTCACATGCCCTTCGCATTTAACTGGAGTTCACCGACGGAGACAACAGTGGTCAAACACAGCGAGTTTGTTTTTTATCTTCGGCGCAGACATACTACATTAATGCACCATAGATTATAGTGGATAGCACACAAGTATCCCAAACTTTTCTGTTCAACGACATTCGGGCGTTATCCCGTCGACATAGGTAGCTGAGGTTGTCGAGGGTAGCACGTGCCAAATCAACCCCCGCTGCTGTTTAATCAACAATGTTTCAAATTGTACTGCTTACGTATATGAAACGGATATAAACTAAACAGACAAATCACATTGTTTGTCTTTCTGTGGTTACTCACAGACTGCAGTTAAAGCTTTTCGGAATGTCGTGTTACTTTTAAGAGGCTGCGCCTGTTTTGTGTCTGAAAGATCATTATAATCTGTTTTCTAGTCGTAATGTCCTGTTTTCTAAAATTTATCACGATAGTTCTTGATAGCCTGTTTGCTTGTTTGCTAAAAAGAAGATTGCACCAAATACATTGCTTACTGTGTTCCTGAGAAAGACCTTACATCAAACGATGTTTTGATACGAATACTTTATGAGAAAGAAAGAAAATTCACTGGATATTTTTAAACTAACACCAGAACATGTGTACAGAAGAATTCCGGACAAAGCAATGAAAACTGACTGAACATTTGAACGGATTGGTCAAGAAAACTTTACACGAAATAATGTTCATACGGTAGTCACATTCATAAAGTTTGTCTATCGTTTATCCAAATGTCACCACTCAATATGAATCTTGAAAAAAATTATACTTCTGTCAAAACGTTAGAATTAGTTCAAAAAATTCAAAATTTGAAAAAAACGTTAGGTCGTAGTTCAATGAAAAATATGTGGTCCTTTATTTTCATAAAACAGTGAAATCCTAAAATATAAACCATGAGAGGTATCAGACGCTCCCTATATTCTCTGCTATCATAGAACACAAGCAAACAAATATTTTAGCTAGGACATGTTAGCTTCAAAACTAGTTTGATTGTTTAGGAAAAAGCCTCATGTTTAACTATTCTCAAAGCTCAACGTTTGTGACAGCTGTTTTTGTACAAACACGCGAGAGTGGCCACAGAGATTAATAATCTCATCGATTATTTTTAGTAAATACACTTTTTCAGAACGTATACAGAAAATGATTATGTCTACAAGGTGAATAAGATGACAGATCATTGACAGATGATTCTTGATGGATGAATCAGGTTCAAGCTTGCTTTCTTGCAGTATGTTGACTTCACTTTGGCTTTCTGTATACTTTGCCTGTAACCGGATAAGAATCCAAAAAGAGAACTAAACCAATAATCGGACAATTGCCAGACAATACATCAGTGAATCAACACGTCGCAAGTCGTGGAAGGTTATTGGTAGTGAAAATGAGTTTGTGAAACGCCTGACTAATTATTAAAAATATTACTTGTTGATTAGCGCGGAATGAAAGTCGTTTAGTTTCCCCAAAATAATATATTTCACTTAATGTTGTCTAACCGCTTATATATAGTTATTTGGAAATATTGAACTGGGTATACTCAGGTGTTTTGGGACCGATTTTTTTAAATAAAAAATTGGGTATAAGGTTCTTTAGTTAAAAAAGCGATCTACTGAGACTGTCTAAAATAACACATTCAGTTAGCTAGTGTAACAGAATTCGAGAAATCTAGTCCGATGTATCACGTGTGAAGATTAAGTTGCCATTTTGATAGTATTTTCAACACAAATTACAGCATAGCTTTAAGTGTAATGATTTTAACGAATTTATTATTTTCAGTGGTTGTAACATCTGCTACTTCCTCATTGTCTAAAATCTGGCCAATTTAAATTTGTCCTTGTAAATATATGTTCACAATTTTGGTGATCTCTGGCTTTGATACTTTATTCATTCGTTTTAATGCTCACGGTCATGCCATTAACGATTACCTGATACCAGTTTTTATTACTCCCAAACAAAGTTTACAATTGAGACGCCTGAAAATGTGATCCCATAGATTTTCCTTCAGTTTTGATGAAGTTGTAAGCGTTGAATATTTGCCACCTAAGACGTATAAAGGAATTATTGTTTCAAGCCGATTTGGCAGTGTCTCTTGCAATTTGTATAAAACTTGCCCGTTTTATGTAGTAAAATGGATCCTCTTTTCCGTCTGTTATTGTTGTTACCGTTTATTGACCAAGGTATCATCTGACCTGAGCGGTGCTGTACTTTGATGTACTGTTGTTGGTAATAGCTAACAATTCATTAATGTGCGCAGACACTACAGATTAGCACCACTCCACGATTCACCTGCACTTAGGAGGATAAAACAAAGACATCTATCTCCAGGACAAAATTTTATTGCATTATGACTGACCGAAATTCACAAAACTAAACGGAATCGAGAGTTATAACGTCACAGCATCCTCAATTGGTTTTGCATAAATTGACTGAAGTTATCTATAATAATTTTTGGGAGGAGAGAATCTGATGAATGCACGGACTTGTTTTTCCGTCTGAATGCGGTACCATTAAACCCCCGTAGATTGGCCTAACTGTCCGAGTGATTGGCATTTAATGTGTGTACTTCTGTCCAAGTTGGAGACTGGGCAAGATGAGAGCACTGATTGTCAGTTATTTGATGTCCGATGCTTGTTTATTCTGTCTTGAGTATTGATGGTCTTGCTACTTAGGCATGTGGTGGTGATGCTGATTCTTGTTTTGCCCCCTGACCACCTTAAAGGGTGTTGTTTGGGCAATCGGCGGTTTGTTTATTTCGTGCTATGTCTGTGTTGTTGAACATGGGCAATAGCACGCGCACCAGTTAGTGCGTTAGCGTTGGTAAAGTACTTTCGTGTTTGGCGCCACTGTCTTGTTCAAGCGCGCGCTGGCACATACGCACGATTGCACACTAAGCCCTCTTTCTGTCTCAGATCAGACAGTTTGGACAGTGCTTAGCTAGTTATCTACTGAGTGCTTGCATTCCATACTGAGAGGGGTGGAGGGTGGCCACAGTGGCGACAACGGCGGGAAAGTATGTTATTATGAGTTTTTGGGTTGTTGCCATTGTCATGCTCCCATCAGATTAGTCGGCACCATGCGTAGGGCAACAGTGGCTAGGCCGGACAGTCAGCGCAATCAACGCGCCCCGACGGCGTCAGGCTTGTCTGATTGCAACGAGTTGTGCGTGCAAAAACATCAACTTCAAACATTATCGTTCTATTTTCGGGCGCCTATTCTGCCACCAGGCGACGTGTGCCGCTCAGCGTCGAAGCCAACGTCTGCGGTATATCCGCCCTAGTTCGGTCTACTTCCGACCTAATTTGTACTACCTCTGTTGTCACTGTTGCTGAACTATACTGACTTGGTCGATTGGTTCGACAAATTCGCCGAGGCTGAGTTAAACCATATTATATCCTCTGGCCGCTGACGATTTATGCTTTATCAGTACGAACTTTCTAGCCGATTAACCAACATTCTACTGGCATCTTACGAACAGACATTTCTTTGTTTCTACTTGCCCATAATCTACCTCATATTTGTTGTGACGCTCTGACAGTTGTTGTCAAGTCATTATGCCGTCATTCTGAGGAATGCTGTGTTGGTTCCAACTTTCCCCCGTTTACTAGTCCCTTGGCATTTCCCGTTCTCCACTGTCATCATTTTTCCACCTCTGCATTACCTACTTCTTTGTATGGCATTTTACATAGGTAGCTAATATTACCGAGGTGCCACCGCGTGGTGAACAACGTTCGTAATGTTTATATGGTAACCTAATATTTTCTGTGCAATCCGTTAAGCCACTTTTTGACAAAGGATGATACCCGGAAGCTAGTCGACCAAAAAACAGTGACCTGTAGTAAGCAAGAGAACTAAGTTTAAAAAGTCGGTTATAAATGAGTTGGTGATCAAGAATGCACTACATCAATGGACAACATGGATGTCTGTTTTCAGAATCAGTTGTACTCCGCTGGTTTTTAGGTATGAAAAATTATTGATAATCACGTAACCGGCACATACTCAAGAATGCTGAATGGAAGACGTCAGTGGTACTGCATTTATAAGTTCACTTCAGTGGTGCACACAAGCCGCACCGTATGCTGGTCAATCACTGGGAAGATTTACATATTGCGGTCAGAGTGGTGAATATGTAGACGGAGAGTGTAAGTTTCTGTGGTTCACTTCACTTCAGTCTCACTAGTTCTTTGTTTGAAAAACCGCGATAAACCTATCGCTTGCGGAGCTGACAAAAATTAACAGAACGCTGCACACTTTCTGACCAATACCGATTTTAGTAATATTATCATTGATGAGTAGTCAGGGTCTTGGTTACTTTCAGGTAGTCAACCAAATCTAGTTAATAATCCAGAACCATGCTACATTATTGAAGCGTAATTTTACATCTTCATTCTTGATATTGTACAGTCATTTGCCTCAGACGGATAGCAAACATTTCAGTCAATTTTGCTGCTTTTGCTGGTAAGAACACTGACAGACATTATGCTGGTAAGTAGTATGATAGATCTGATAGTCTTAGAGGAGACCAAATTGCGAAAAATCTAGATTTTGGCTAGATTTGAA
>JTDE01001888.1:65707-100686 GCA_014338405.1 Paragonimus skrjabini miyazakii | reverse complement strand
GGGCACCGTGGTCAGACACGGCTGGTGCACTATCAGATGAGCTATGAAGTCACGCCAGGAGCTCAAAAATTCCACATTTGGACTCAGTTGTCCACCCAACTCACTGCAGCCTGTGGGATCCACCGAATTATTCAGAAGATGGATTGCCGAAGCAGTTTCTGACGTGGCTTCACAGCTCAGCTAGTAGAGCACTTGTCGCGTCTAGGTGTGCTGTTTCTGTTCAGATCCACTCAAAGTCCAGTTTTTCGCAACTTGGTCTCCTTTAGGAAGAAAATATTGTGGCTGACTTGGTATGATTGCAGACCAAATTCGGGGTCAGAGAGGTGTTTGAAACAAGGAAATCCAGCATATTGAGTTTCAGAATGTAGTCGTGTTAGAAGAATGCATATATACTTTTCTTACGTAGGTTATTCGTTATGTGTTCCCTAAGTATATATATATATATATATATATATATATATATATATATATATATCAGAAGGACACGTATTTATGGATGCAACATCTACTTACTAATTCAGCTGGTTAAGCTTGATGGTGCTAACCGTACTTCTGTTAATTATCGTTTATAAATTTTGGATTTTCCTTGGAAGCAAGAATTTTTTCGACCTATTTTCTCCGTCTTCATCACGACTTTCTATCATAGAAATAAGTTACGTTTTGGAGTTTTCATGACAACCTTCACGACTGTCTTTTTACCAAAAATTGTTCCTTATTCTCACCGATTATGTTAAACCTATTCTCACCATTACAGACGTCTTCCTGCTTGTCGTGCGTCATCAAATGATTTGCCAGGCGGACTGTGTATCAACCCCAAACACTGGAGTCGCGTGATTCTTCTTGACCACTCAGACTCCGAATCCCTGAGTGGAGGCAATCTCACGTCTGATTCGTCCTTTGAAACTGAACCCGGTTAGTTTCATCTCTGCCTATCACGTTCACTCACTCTGCACCAACCGTTACTCCTGATTTGTGTTACCGGTTTGAACAGACACAGCTTGCCCAATTAGGTATGTTTTCGTGCACAGTTCGTTGGTTTCTCTTCCGCATCGCCTTGTAGACACGAATGAAGCAATTCAAGCCACGACCTATACAATAATTTGTACTGTTGATGAGATCGTAAAAGAGCGAAATTTGCATTCCCTGTATGCAATAGGCCTGTTAAATGGCATAGCTTACACTGTACTCATTAGGTTTGTGCTCATCATCACTGACTGTGTCCGAAGAGTAATTTACACTGCTTCACTAAGTTTTAACAGTTTAGTTGAAACAACCTTTTCAGAAATCCGTTTGTAACTCACAGAAATATACATGTACGTTGGTTCCCATGCGACTACATGTTCTACATGAGTTTACAAAACTGTCGCCGTAGCTTATAAAATCAAACCGTTCATTCTTTCTGTGCGTAAACTATGGGCATGTTTGCGCTATGCATACCGTTCGGAGGATTGTTTTTCCGTTCGTTTAGATTATCGGATACGTCTGTCTGGTGCCCGTTATGTGGAATTGTGTATTTATATATACATATATATATATATATATGTATATATGTATGTATGTGGGTTTGTTCATGTGCTTCCTTAGCCGTCGCGCCTGTGAATTATGGAGTGACACGCGTGGCATAGTTTGGCGTCAACCTGAGGGCGCACCCATGTGGAATAAGTGTGCCCGTTGTGCCCGGCTGCACAAAACCGCGCGTTCGCGCATACACACATGTAGCGCCATGGCACGGTGATAGCATTCGGCGCCACTTTGTAAAAGCCTTGGGCGCCACAAGATTTTTGCGGCGCTAGGCTTGCTGCCAGTGTTGTTGTTGTTGTCGAAGTTGTCGGTGCTGTTGTGCACTCAGAGGAGAGGGCGACAGGGGTGACATTGGTCGCATTAGCTGAAGTATTTTTTTGAACTTTTGAGTATGTATGTTTGGTGTTTTACTTGATGCCTTGGTTTGAGCCACGCGACAATTCACCGTCTACCGTCATGCTTCATAGCCTGAATTGGTTTGTCTCATGTGGACGTAGAGCTTACTTTTCCGAAACAGCAGTGACCTATGTAAGTGTGCATGAATCCTCTGTTCGCGTCGCTTCACCATGTTCGATCCTCGTCAGTCGTTTGAGTGACCGGGCTGACAGAAGCGGAGCAGTCAACCGGTCTGATTAGGTACGTGGGTAATGTGAATGCACAGGGCATGTCGCAGTTTGTTACTGTGGGTTTTCCCTGTTTGATCTTTCTTGTAAGATATGAAGGCGTCGACGCAGGTCTTGGACGTTTTCTTGCTGACCAATATAGGTTCATACGTGTTCACGATCAATCCAGGTTTTTGTGCGTTTCCCCCTGGCAAATAGACTGGGGTAGGTTGAAAGTAGGAGAGAGATAAATGGGCGATCGTCTTTCCTAGCAAACTTCAAAACAGCTAGTATGCGATTGTTCACTGTGATCATCGGCAAGATATCATTCTCAACACAAAACTTCGTCAAGCAGGAAGTTTCATTTAGAAGTGGCATGATCTTTAAGTTAAGCTAGGTACAAGAAACTAAACTAATTCAGCATCTTGATTTACGGGCTGAATGGAGTGATTCTTCAACGGTTGTATGTTATGAATCTTTCCTCTACGCTTCTTACAATCAGTCGACAGTTTTCCAAACCTATCTGAGTGATTGTATCAATTTCATTTTTGTCCCGTTTTCGCATGTCCTCGATACGTTCAGTCGCCCATACCTAGCCCGCAGCCACCACAGTTGTAACCGGTTGTTCTAAGCTAATAGAACTTCTGTGTCCTGGATGAAGTTTTACTGACAAGTAAGGCTGTCGACTACGTAAAAGTTGTTCTAACATTGTGAATTATCAATCGGTCTCCAGCCTACTCCAATTAATAGCAGCGGCCTGGTTGAGTTCCTGGTTCTCCCTTCCAATGACCTCATGAACCAAAGGTAGATTCAACCTCCTTGATGTCAATACGGACACAAATATGGAGAAGTCTGCTAGTTAGCTTTATCTGAACAGCAATACCAGTTTAAAATTTCTAAACGAAAAGAAGCATTTCTACCATGAACTGAACCATTTCTAGGCCACCTCATCTGAAATAACACTAGCATATAATGGCTGCAGACCTATTCATCTATGGGAATAAGTTACTGAACAACATTCGAATGTGCTAGCAAGTTCACCCAACACAGCAATGGTTAGCACTCCCAGCTTAAAGCACTAACGTGTGGAGTAATGTATTGTATTAACACCCACGACACACAGACTAGTTTGAATATCTTTATGACCAGATGTCTAATCTGGCTCCTATGGCTGAGAATGACAACAGTTGGTGAGAGCCTTGCTCGGTTAGTCCTAAACACTAATTCAGTATTAACACGTTCAGACAAAAATCATTGTTCACAGAAAAGCACCAACTTCTGCTGACAGCATTCAAGAACACTTGATTTAGTCATCCTGCAGTTGCACTCGTGCTGTTAGGCAGGAATGACTATTCACGAAGGGTAAAACCAGTCTTTGAAATGTCAAGTAAAAATGTGATATAACTGTTCCTTGTTGATAAAGTCACTATTAATCGCCTGAGCCCTAGAGAGATGCAACCACCCGGGCTGTTTGACTTATCTATAGTGAACAAATTCGGAGTTCCTCTGGTACCCATACTGCCGATAGCTAAATCTCCACACAGTAACTGGCAACATGGTTAACTCTTGTTAAACGATCGGCTGCGAACCGGTATTAAATGATAAGCCTTAAGTGAGTGAACTTGCTCCCACTTATCTGAATAGTAAACACTTGGTGGGCGTGAATTTGTTGTCCCATTTTCCACAAATCCATTGCATAAAGCAACCACTGACCTCATATATGTGTATAGTGGAATCTTCCGTTCTGGCATACCCAAACCAGGGTTGACCAACTTCTTTTCTTAGTTAGATCTAAATTAATCGTCTACCTTCAATGCGAGAGTTAAACTCAATTCGATGGTGTTGATTCAGAAAGTTTGCCTGAACTGTTGTTGACAAGTATATTTGTGGCTCATGTTGTGAACAATGCAACACCCACCATAGGTAATATGCATCTGTATCACAGTTATTTTGACGATAGATTCATCGCAATGGAGGGTGAGAATGAGCCGATCCAGCACATGGAGGTCATGAACAAGATCAGCAAACATAGTAGTTTTGTAACTATGCATGAAGCTGACGATGCGCTTGCATCTCCAGATTTCTTCCTTTAACGGAACTCGAAACGAGCAATTGAAAGAGTAGTCTTCCACAAGCCCATTGGTTTCAATCGATATTCCTACTTTTAAGTTCTCATGTGAATCCTGTAGGGATGGAAGTTGGTTCAGACTGTATTCTGTGCAACGAGTCAAAGTTTCTGGAAGAAAAGTCTATCAGACTTGCTGAAACTGATAAAGATCAATTCAGCAAAAATAAATATTAAAGTAGTATCTTTCCTTTAAATAACTGCTGGTACTGTAATGTACTAGAAAATGTACACGATATCAACCGACCGACTGAGGCTTGGTGAACATATCAAAAATGACAGTTGACTAATTAATGAACAATAATAGCGTAGTACACAGGTTAAACAACTTGGTCAGGTTGAATACAATTTAGTGGTTGCAAGAAAATATAGATTGAGTAGGACACAATTCAGTCGAACGTACAGTGTGAAGTTTATGTGTAATGCTTCTTTTTCGAAAGGGACTGACTAAAATGTATATGGAAATGGGAAAGTTGCAATCCATTGTCATTTATGTCCACCACATGTGAACCAGAATTCCCTTTTACTTGACAGTAGTTTAAGTGCCACCGAATAAGCCTGATGGTTTGTATGATTTCAAATTTGAGAAAAGTAATAATCGTGGTGTAATCGATTAGAATCAGCGTCACAGTTATTGTGTCTTCTCGCGAGGCCATTGTGCATTACTCACAAGCAACTCTGGGTGAGCGGTTGCGTATGATAATTCGTCATGCTAACTTTGGGATTAATGGCTCAATGGTCAACACGGTCCCTTCTTGGAGGCGTTACCGGAGTTCAAATATCGGCCGTGGCAAGGATATGCACTACTAATGAGCCCTAACAGGGGTGAAACTCAGATGCTTCTATTCGGAAAGGGCCGGCTGAAAATGGTGTGGGGAAAGTTGCGATCAATTGCGAGCGTTGTTCAACCTGTACTCCCTATATTAGGATTTTTTCGCGAATTGTGTTTTGATAAGGACAATCTTAAAGACGAACCAATATCATATAATCTTCACGGTCAAACATCACAAACCCAAGCGGAATCGTCTATTATTTCCAAATCGAAAGTCTTCCAACTAATTCCCTTCAAAGACGACAGCGTTAGTGACTTATTGAGAATACGGTTTGGAAGGACGGTTGCATTCATCACTCACCGTCCTGTCAGCTAAAACGTGATTTTGGCGAACAGGCTTATTTCTGGTTACTGATCAGCGGGTCAGGCACAACGTTCATATGAAATAGTGTTGTCAGGACAAAATGAACACAACAAGCAGCGCACTCAAACGAGGCCAACCACATCGTAAATACAAATGGAGACAACGTTTTCACATAGTTTCGTCTCATTTATGATGCCACTAGAATCATAGCAGCTTGGTTGGTCGTAGATGTTGATTCCATTTTTGAAGGCGCCAGCTCCCCTGCATGTCAAATCTCCTGGCAACTTCGAATTCGTCTGTATGCCTGACTACCTACATCGGCTGGACAGAGTGATAAGTAAGTTGTCGGATTGAGACAAAATTTTTATTGTGGATTTAGATTTAACGTTATGACAAAACTAAACGTGACTTTACAAACAGTTCGCAAACGGCCAGCATTTTCAACAGTTTGACGTTTATCTAACTTGGACGTTACTCACAAATATCTACAGTTTTCCCGTTTCTGTAGACTTTTCAAGCAGCTCCTTGCTAACAAATTTGGACCGGAATTTTACTCTTGTTCGAGTTTGGTATTTGTTAATCCTCTGGTTCCCAAATCATATCGGATGAAGCGTTTTGCATCTATTACGTAGTGATCAACTGGATATTATTGCCGAGTGCAGAGGAAATATTGATCATGGTAGTGTCTTCTTGACGTGTACAGAAAGAACTTTACGTCACGATCCGCTCGCCCTGTTGGTGAATTCACCATGGTAACCTAGATGTGTCATGTGTGAACTTTGATTGGTTTACGCAATTTAGTCCGTCTGTTTTGCACCGTCTTTCTTTTTTATGCAGCTGCTTACCTGAGCCTCAAAGTAGTACGCACCAAAATAACCTCTGGAGATTCATCGTTCTGTACACTACATCTGACTTCTGTTTTGAATCCATCGGTTTTGCCTTAATTCAAGGTCCTTATGACGGGGTAGCATGTTTTGTATCAAGGTCACAAACTAACAGTTGCTACCCTTAAGTCGAAAGCTGTTTATTAGTGGTAAGTATTGGGTATCATCAAATCGCATGGGCCCTAAGGTATTGGGCCACTATGTCAGGGTAGTGTGCATGTAGCTTACCATCTGACATCTGGCGATCAGTTCATTTAGCAAGGATAGAACGTTACAGTACAATGTGTTTCACACAACTTCTGAACTGCAGAGTCTCATATTGTTCTGACTTTGCACTGATAGTGACTCGTGCTTCTCGATTACTTATTAGGTTCTCAACCCAAACCGGTTGGTCGCCTACATAAGTAACAAAATGCAGGTCTCCACTTACCTGTGGTATAAGGCTTGTAGTTTCTGTTGTTCACAAGAATCTGTGCACATATGAAACTGTCCGAATACCATGTAGGTTGTAAATGCCAGGACTTCAACTGTATAACTGTGTGAAGAGTTAATAAGTCCGAACAATTATTTAGGGCCGAACCGTGGCCCCGTTAGTCGGATTTCACATACTTATTTCTACACTATAAAAATTTGAACACAGTAGGGATAAAAACACAGTAAATTTGCAATAAAAAATCACCACCCCTCCAGAAAAGAGAGAATAAGTGATGTTCCACGAACACAGATGCATGAGGTACAAGTATGCGATTATCTCTGTACTATGCACATGAGCAGCATTAAGTTATCGTTAGAGCTGGGAACAGTCGACCGTGCTTTCTGTTATTCATTGTCGGACCAGTACGGTAATATGTAGCGGCAGTGGAGTTCGATGGATTTCGTAAGTCCCATAAGTATGCCTGGTTTAGAATAGAGGAACGTGTAGTAAACAACTATTTTTGGTGATTCTCCAACAGTACAAACGCAAAGCACTTATATGGATTATTCACATATGAAAAAGAAAACAAGCTCCAGAGAAATACTGGAGCGGTTCAACTTAGCCCATGAGATTATCCGTATATTATGAAGCCTGAGCCACCCGAAGGTGTCTCTTTTCGAGACGTCTTCCAGTCCCGTCGCTTCGAGGGGAAGTTACAAAAAATCACACCCGTAGTTAACATGGACTGTGCAGTGTACAAATAGTTTTTAGATTTTTATCATTGAGACAAAAACCTCATTTTATGTCTGGTCATCAGAAGTACGGGAATCTGTTCCAGCGGAATTTAAGAGAAGGAAAGACAATTCATATTCAACGTGTTATATAGAGACGGATATTTGCAACAGTTTGTTCGCAGGTATATGCTGAGCAACATGGAATTATGCAAACTGACAAAATGCCTACCTATATTTAATGACCTACATTTTATGGTGATTGGGCCTCTGAAAACGTAAAAACAGACTTAGCGTAGACTTAAGCAAGGGCTATTTTACAGTCAAA
The DNA here is from genome assembly GCA_014338405.1 of Paragonimus skrjabini miyazakii. NCBI lineage: Eukaryota > Metazoa > Platyhelminthes > Trematoda > Plagiorchiida > Troglotrematidae > Paragonimus > Paragonimus skrjabini miyazakii. The sequence continues at coordinate 92,944 of JTDE01001888.1, read as the reverse complement.
CTAGGCGTCCCGTTTAACTTCATACTAAGTTTACGAACTCGGTTGAAAGATACATTACCTATTCATGCCGCCTCTTACTGTGTATACCATTTTTATCGCTTCTCTGAACAAGTTACATTGGTAGCCCGATACGGCGATTATCTGAACACCTGCGGGACTATCTTCCGGTATAGTCGACTTTTAGCTTGGCTAAATCTTGCTTGTTTTCGATCTGTGCGCACTTAGTGAAATCCAACCGTTCGATCGATCTCATAGACACATTCCGTCCGATCTATCGAGTCTGTGATGTACCATCAAAGTGGGTTAAAGGTCATTTGTTGGCAAACACAGAAGTTACCATCAGTTACCTACTCTCCGCGTAGTTGTGATCATTATCTCAGCAACTGCCCTTATTTTGTACATCCGACTGGTGTTGGGTAACAAGATATTGAATGTACCTTACTCTTCCGATACCGATAGCGAACCATTCGGCTCATCATTATTTCTTATTTCTTTGAGCTTAACGAACAAACTAATCATAGATCCAACCAACCTGAAGTCAGGATAGATGCAACGCGTAAATCGTCCTTATTTCTCTGGGTCAGCTGGCGTGATACCGGTAGTCATCAGGGAGGCTTGATCAAATTTCATATGATACCCACTTTTGACCAGACGAGCAAAGATAGTGATTTTGACAGATCTTACTGTAACATGCCCCAAATAACATGAATAATATTTCTATTTGTCATTATAAACTGCTCCATAAGATCCCATGACACAATTCCTACATTCGTTACTTAGTTCTTCGAAATAAATATTACGTGGAACGTCAGCATCAGTAATTAGAATCCTGGTAGCTACGATCACACACTGTTGACGCAGTTTTGTGCATGTGTGAAGATCATGAACGTTAAGTTATAAATGTACTCGTACGTGTTCGCACACAAAGACAGCCTGTATGTACGTGTCTTTACATGTTGGCGCCATATGCCTATTCCGGCAGATAGATTACAATTTCATGTCGCCTACTCGCGAGTCACTAGAGCGATCTGTTGCATTGTGGTAGCAAAGAATGTCGGACAGTACCAGTCGCTGGAATTCGTATATGATGTCCATCACAAGGGGTGTCATGATGTGACAGTGGAATAGCGCACAATCTCTGTCGCCAAGGTTTTTCGCAATTATAGACCATAGGGTGTATAATTGTGTTAAGTCGCACTGCACAGTGGTGACGCCGTCAATACATGTGCTGATCGTATGGTGACTGTACTGTGAAAGGATTAACAGACAAACCTTTTTTAATTAGACGTTATTCATGGTTCTCACGTGGACTTCATGTAGTCTGTAAGAGACGGCGCCATTATTCGAAGTTGTCATTCAGCTGGGTTATACAATATTTGATTTCTACGACATCAAGTTTTACCATGTTTAATCATATGAGCTTGTTGTTATTACTTACGGTTGCAACTTGTTGTGATGACAGATCGCTGAATCGATGTCTCATAGCACTCAACATCTTGCACGAGTTGTTCGTTGACATATAGCTGCACACGTTTTTTGTATTCAGGTAGATTAATTATAACGACGGTTCACACAAACTCATTAAATTATTAAGGTCATTTATTCAGTAGAATGTATAATTTTTCTTCCGTTAAACGTATTCTACCAAAAACAATATATGCTTATCAGTTCTAGGACCTTTCAGTTCGGCGTTCAAATTAAGATTGAAACACTGGAGTTTCAGTAAATTGATGCAACCTTGCTGATGCCCAGCAAATTCACTTCGTGTATATGTAAACCCAACGGATGTGAAGATCATTTGAAATTAGCAAACCTAACGTCCATGTTTAAAGCAACTTTGTAATGATTGTGACGTTTCGGAGGTGGACATCAAATGACAACCTCATTGCCTTCAAGATTGGCAGTGATGATCAACATCGTGTTTTTTATTTCATGTGCATATCTTGTTGTTCACTTGGACCTAGAACTATCGAGGTCTGATAGCCCATCGCGATGTTCGACAACATTCGTGCAATAAAAAGAGGGGAGTAAAACATAGTTTGACTGGTATGAAACTTCACCATTGGCGGGTACCTACAGGTGATAGACGGCATCCGGTTTCAGATTAACTTGTCACTGTGGCCAGAACCAAAGAGCGTCTGCATTCGAACTTCACTACAATTGGCTTCTGCTGGATTGCAGCCAGAGTCCACTCAAATGCTTCATGTTCACTGTGAACCATAAGAAGTAAGACCAGGAGGAGCATAATTGGGAGCATTTGTGATTTTGCCGGCCAATGCCGGTTAGTCAGACGGTAGGCTAGTATAAAAATGAAACCCTAACCCATTGGGAACAAAACCAGAGCTATTCTAATGGTAAAACCCAAGGTAGGAAGAATGATGTTGAAGGCATGAGACAAGAAAACCTTCTATAGGGGATTATTTACTGATGAATTCTATAGAGAATTGAAAGATTCGACGGTGAACTCAGAAAACCGAACATTCAGAGGTCGGTAAACCAACAAACCATGACTCAAATATCTATAATAATAAAATATTGACGTATGGTTAACCAGATGACAGAGGCCTCTCGTTGACGTGAATTAAAGTAAGTGATACATGCACATGTATATATACATTACAGAGTTAGCCTACTTGCCTTCAGTGCGTGGGTTTTTCCATCGTACAGGATAATACACTGACGGTCTGGGCTAACCACTGGGTACTCTGAGTTCTGTCTGTGTGAGATTATGTTTTCTAACTCCTACTTTCCGCACCTGGAAGACAATAGTAGATACTGTAGATATAGTTCTGGTATATACTCATACTCATGCTTCACTACCTAGACACCCCTACGCAGCCATAAGTGCGACATGCATATGCGATGTGCATACCCTGTTGACTCATGCAGTGTGTCTGCCCTGGAACTGATAACAGTACTTGTTTTGTGTAAACCCAATCGTTGATTGTTTCTATTGTTGTTGCTGTCCGCATGTCCTATATATTCCAGTGTTTTACGTTCGTGACTGAAGAAAGTAAACGAAATGTTAACATCTCGCGACGTATGTCTTCTATCGTTACTGGTGAACTGGATCAAAGGAACGCAGTGTTTTAAACAAATATAATAATATATGAGCGTAACCGCTTTTTGTCTGGCTGCTCCCTTTTTGCTTCTCAGGTATGATAAGTGAGTGAACCCGGAAGAACTAAAGTCCCAGTCAGCATATCCCGCTAGGTCGGAACAGCACACAAGCCTGACCACCACATCAAGATAGCAGGCAAGTTTAGGCTGCTGTTGACCCGGACGATTGTCCACAAAACAGCGAGTTGAATCCATTTGAGGATGAGTAAAGAGAAAGAGAAAAGTAAGCAAACCTTTGTAAATAAATGTAAAAGAGGGAAGAGTCTACGGCATTTTGTTTGCAGACCCGCCACTGCCTGCGAAACACCGCGAAATTGACGAACGTTTCCAATGAGCTATGTGGATAGTCGCGACCTCCCAACCTCGCAGTTGGTATTTGCTTATTTTGCTCGGCGGAACGGTCAAGATTTTAGTGGCTTGTTCATACTTAATCACTCGGTCTTCAGGCTTTTATTACAGTCGTCGGCAGCCGCAATAAACAGCGCGCTGTGCAGCAGACGTATTGACGCATATGGACTAAATCATCCGATCGGCATTTTCGCCAACTCACCGATTGTAAACTAACTGATTGCATAATTGCACAAACACGACTCATCGCGCTACTCGTACTAGCACGTTATTTGATTAAGTTTAACTGGCGGAGACAACATTAGGGTTTGCTTACGTCTCGCCTACGAAGAGACTGCGTTTCTGATGCGTGAGGGCAGACCGAATACACACAAGCCCTGCAAACCCCCCTCATTAATCGATAACTAGAAGTCTCTGAGACGTCACAGATGACAAATATACCATCACAGACATATCCTTAGTATTCTCACATGTTACAAGCTACAAGCAGTCTGTCTGCACTAACAAAGCGAGGATCAAGATCAACTCATTCTTCTAACAACAATACACTCTGAAGGTGAAAGCTCACACCATATCAGTTAACAGACTCTGCATGATCTGCAAGTTGTCTCCCAAAGAACGAAGTATTTCAGTACCATTCCCATACTTATTCTGGGTCAGCTTAGTACCAGACAAAGATCCACCTTTAAATCCTTGTTAACGCCAAGTGATCCTTGCAAAATATTGTCGATCACGTAGAATAGTAAAAGGAGATTATACATTCTTGTCGGATGCTGTCTTAATCGAAGAAAGCTTGAACCAATTACTCATAACTGATAACTTTTCACTGCCAGTGGGCATGAAATGATTTTAACAAAGTGACATAGTTCACCGGCGTTCCTCTGTGATGAGGTTGACCGCAGATCGAACAGCCAAGTCGAAAGCCGACTTTTGGTAGACAGATTACACGGTCGTTGATTCAAATAAGAGTACCGGTGCTTCATTGTTCCTTGCAAAATGAGTTGGTTATTGTCACATCTAGATTGAAAATCCATCCCTTCCCGTGTTCTGCTTCCTTTTTGTCGCATATATATACGGCAGCATTTAAAAAACGCGGAATATTTATTGATCAGCATTACTCATAATCGTGAACGTTTAAAATACAGCTTGTTACCCAGTTGAAGCAGCCGATGCATTGTCATTGTGATCGTCAATACACTCTAACTTCGTGCGAGTGGAACAACAAGTGAACATGTGAACCATACTGAATTAGCGTTCCTGTCAAAATGGCAACCTGACCTGCGTAAACGTTTTCATGGGAAATATCCACCACAAATTTTAGTTAATTATTCACCTTATCGTTTGAGTAAATTGTTCGTACTATCAGCCAGATGGCGCCATAGATTCCTTCTTGTTTTAACTAAGCTAAACTGTGAAACTTAATGAATTGTCGTGTTTACATGTTTCTTCGGTTACAATTGCCTCGAACAGTCCTGTCTATTCAGAAGTGTTGACTAACGTCTAACAGAGAATATGAGCTTTCAACTTTTTCTTCGAACATAAATTTGATATGTCGATGTATTGAATACTTGATACGTATAAACCTTTGAATTATTAATGATGGATATATCGTCTACGTATTGTCAGTTTTAAATAAATTGGCTGCTAATGAATTGAAATATGAGGCGCCGAAGCATTCCAACAAGAAGGGACGCCGAGTAGGGCCCAGCGGAGAGCCTATCGCCACGCCATCTGTCATTGACAGACAAAAAGTGCCTGACTTAGGACCGCAGGAAAGTGTCTAAGATGCTTCAACAACATTATTTTCTTCTTTGTAAACCAGATAAAATCCAAGAATAGCCAAACTGAAAACAAATCATGCTCCTGCCGATTCAAGCAAGTTCTGCAAAATAGTTAACGCTCAGAATCAACAGGGTAGTTACCGTGTGCTACCTGAAGCAGATGGGCAACTTAAAATTACACACAGGAGAATGTGGCCAGTTAGCTAGACAGGTTACCTCGACCGAGCCTAATGTGAGATCGCTAAGACATGGCTATCTCATGCGAACGTGGGTCAAATCCGGAATGCTGGTCGTGGCAAGGATGGGCAAAGTCGAGGAATTCTGACAAGAGCGAAACTCGAATAACGTGGCTTCTGTTCAAAAGTTGTTGAATGGAAAGCCTGTCTGAATGTGTCCAATTCATATTAACCAAATTCTCCACTTCTCACCAGTCAGTTTGGCCCTGTGTCATGAGTTGGATCGTTATTCCGATCTGACTCTATCTATCCTCCATATCATTGTATCTCCCTGAAAATGGACGACCAAACACAGGGTCGCTTACATGTCCATACTCCAGCATAGATGTAACATTTGATAACCCTTACATTTTCAACCGGGACATGCCAGTGTAGTTGGTATCACTCAGATCAACATCCTTCCAAGTTTGTGATTTAAGGAGCTCTCCTTACTTACTATGAAACTCTTACGCCAAAGTTACAGAGACTTCATTCGGGTATCTCTGTTTGTGCATAAGAGACCACTAATATTTCTGATCGTTCAAGTAACTACACACTTATCGACCGGACTGAAATTTATTTTTCATGCTTTTAGTAACGGTTTAGTACTCGTAAGTTTGAATAACTTTTAGACAAACAATGGAGAACCGTTGATCAAAGTGCTGGACGAGATCAGTTAACATAGCTTTTCCAATGTATTCATGAATATGTCTGTCTTTCATTTTCTCACTTCTGTCTGAGCAAACCGTGCACTTTTTTTAAAGTCCAATTCGTTTGATCAGTACGTCCAAACAAGAGTGGATAGAGACTGCATTTTAAATGTCAGGTTTATATCCTTATTAGCCAGAAACTCTGTGATGTTTACCCATAGGGCATTAAAGCATCTTCAGTCTAGGCGAGTGGTCGGTAACCCGATGGAGTAGTCACCTATGCGTGCTTGGTACTTTTGTCGGCTAGGTAGAAGAACGGGACAATCTATACTCCTGTAAGGAAGAACGTAATGATTTCTACATTTTCGCCACAAAGAAATGTGCTTCACAGTTGCAACATACACCACTAGAATGCCATTTTTTTCCACTTCATTTCGGGAGCACTTTCGTAACAGTTTTCTTTTGATTTATTCCTTGAAACTGAACAGAGAAACCGAGATTATACAAAAAATTCGCACTACACCTAAACTGGTTAGTGTCCACACAAGTGACGGCTGAGGTCTTTGATATGCGTCTCACACAAATAGATAAAAACTTAAGGTAGAACGGGATGTATAAGAACAATTCTGACAAAAAAAATGAACACAAGAACTACTAACACCGGTTAATGTGAGTATAGAATTTCATGACAACTGTAGGCTAGTGAAACTAGGGATAAACAAAGAATGAGCAGTGATGGAACTGTAGAGTGATCAAGATGGTACTCGAATTCTTTCAGATGATACAGAACTTAACTTCCTCGGTGGCGAACACCACTGATTCGTGCCACTTCCAGTTAACTGTGTTTAAGCGCTCACATGAGCACATCCTAGACCATTTAGTTTCACATTCTACCCGCATCGAACCGGAATAAAGAAACCACCAGATAATCTGGGTAAATTTGAATTTAGATTTGTAAACAAGGTTCTATACATAAGTCAGTTTCCTTGAAAGCTTTTGGCATTACAAAGAAAGCATACCTAAGCGTTTCATTCCTTGGAGATACGGTCGTCCGCTGTACCATTCAGACCATTTCATCTTTTATATGGTGCTGCTGTCGTGGCCGCAAAGACGTTTGCCCTTGGAAGTTTTTCATTGCAAAGCATGTGAAAATTTAGAACAACGAACGCAAACACCACTTTGCACGACTTCCGTGCATTCCTTTCTCGGAAGTGGTTCAGACACATTATCTGTGACGACACGTCACGCACAGTGTATACATACGTCTCCAACAGTCAATTCCGTTTCCTGGACTTCCTGACATTGAGGCTTGCCCTTCAGAATCCGTTCGTCTGAGTCATGCTATAATACTCACAGGCAGAGTTGTATGTTACGAAATACTGTAATTTGACCTAAGCGCAATACGTAAGGCCTGATAAGCGATGTGATGGATCCGATAAACCTGCTTTTGGTAAATATACCGAATGTTCTTTATACAATCCAAAGCACCCGGAAACTTTTCAATGCTGCAATGCGCTGTCACTCCTTTGCCTTTAAGTCACTTGAAATGGTTAGTTCTGAACCACTCTGCTAAAGGAACAAAGACAGTTCAATACTCTTAGTCTACGATTGCGGGTATTCTTGATAAATTAAACGTGTATTACTGTATTATCTACTATGATTTAACAGCGAAAGCTGCTTCTCAGCCCAAGATCACAGCCTACCGAGGGCGTCTTATAAATGTTTGTACTTCTCAGGCATGTCCACTATCGCCCTCAGCTTGAGATTATCAGCAAACACCACGTGGTATGTCGGATAGTTGAATATATCTAACTTATCACGTAGGTGATAGTAAGAGTTGCACAACGTCATCATCAGATAGAATCGGTTTTGACCATCTTCGATTTTTTGATGATTATTTAACAATTCGTCCCCAGTGATTCAACATTAAATTCCTGTCTTTTTTCTGCTATAATAAACGTTATAGGTTACACGTATATGGCAAAAACAGTGTTCTGTTTCACCTCTAAAAAGCTTAAGAATGCATGATCGCTGAAAGAATGATGTGGTCAATACACACGGCAGTTTGCCACAAACGAGATTTTCAGGTGTACAACATCACGTGGTTGAGTCTTATGAACCACGGATACGAGTAATCACCCTCTTGATTGCGTCGCCCAATTAAAACTTATAACGTTACAGATTTAACAGTTTCACAGATAGTGAGTAAGAAGTATTTGGAGGTAGCGATCTACCTGTTAGTTGGCCTGAGGTAGTTTCTGCTGGTCACTGAACTGAAGGAATGAACCATTACTCAGACGGTCAACACAAGGTTAACGCTTAAGAAAGCGCATTGATTCGGTAGGGAACTGGAACAACCGGATGGTGCCTTTCGTGTCTCGCTTTTTTCTCAACGACTTAATACGTATGCTTTCATGTAGTAGTTGACAGACACTACTGATCATAGTAGTTTCGAATCTACTTCTTATTACTCCGAGTCCGTGGAACACTTCCGTTTGTTAGATTCTCTAGCCAAACGAGGAGTTTTACACTTTATGGTAATGAGTCACTGCTTTGGATTATTCTATATATTACTACATGAAATGGACCCATAGTGTCGTTGGACCAGTTGCAGCCATCCAGTGGTTTGCAAGTTGCTCTGTTTTTAAATATGATATCTCGTCGATTAATATGGCTGGCGACTAGAGAAATGTCCAAGTTTGTAGCTGTTTAGATGTATCGAGTAGTGAACCGGAGTTAGATAATTGTCATATTCGTCGTACTGCGCCATTTAAATGCCGTATAAACCCACCCTTCTGCCTACCGTATTTCTTCAAGCATTTAACGCTAACGAAGTTCAGAACAAAATCTGGTCATTTGCACTAGCTATTTGGTAATGTGTCGGATGATACTTGTTTTAAATCATCCAAGCGAGTTAATGTTATACATCTTCATATGTTTGGTTGTTCGCCAAGCTTAGAAATTAATCTTCAAATTGTAAACAATAATTTGCTTGTGAGTTTGTTGCGCCTTTTATTTCAGACTCACTGAAGTCGGTTGATTAGTGTGAAGCTTGAGGTAAACGACACAGCTCACTTGCAATTGCCTTAATATCTATCAGTTCCAGTATCTGCCCTCCCCAAAGTAGGATGCGTGGTCACAGTTCACCTGTTTATGCATGAGTAATGAGCAATAAAACTACGAGACTGGTTGTGTGATTTCAGCAAATTCTGACCAGTAAACATATACTGCTTATGTCTCCAATATCTTTTAGATTTAAAATGTTCAACTACCAATTGAGGTGACATCATCATCATATTCGGTAGTTAAGCGGTGCAATTTCCTATGCATGTGCACACAACTTGCTCGCTCACTTCTGATGCCACCTCGTATGGTAGCGAAGCGTTTGAACTCTAGTCGTCAAGCTGGGTGAACGACCAAACATTCAAATTATAAACCCGAACCACTAAACCTCACCAATACGCAGCTGTTGATCAAAGATGCATTTACATTTTAAACACTCTTCAACTAGAAGCAGTGCATTTAATTCTATGTTTCGTATTCCGATTAAACACAGTGCTGTCGTTCTGGTGATACTTGTTTCAACTTTGTATGATCGTGCTCGTGGTACTGATTCATAGTAAACGGCATTGACTGCGTGCTCAGCTAGGAATTTGTATTTCCAAGTCCTTCTCATCTCAATTGAGATCGGGTAATGGCGGGTCTTCATTTGCCATAGGTCATTCCACGAGGACACCTCAAAGCTTCACATTACAGAGTATGACAAAAAATTGGTGATTTGTGCCAGACTTAACACAGATCAAGCTACAATACACATCCATCTACGAGGTGACAAATTTCTGTTTATACGCTTACCCGAGTTATGACTTCTGTCCTCATGTTTCACAAAATTGACAACGACGTGAGTATACTTGAAGAAGTGATGTTTCAGAGTGAAAATATTATGCTGGTGTTTGTTATTGATGAACCGAACGCCGGGAGAATGGTCGCTTTAAGAGCTTGGTTTATAACTAACACGTTTAGAGTCGAGGTGGCACCGATTTTCACAGAAGTTATGTGTCTTACTCGATTCTTTTCCCCAACGATTGCATAACGGACTAGTAGCGGAAGATTTACATTTTGATGATTTCTCCATCATTCCCGATAACTGATTGTGGCGTCTGTCTGTACATACATGATTTGTTGGTTATGAATCATTGTTGTGACTAATTGCCTCGTACATGGTGGATTAGATTGAAATATTTTATTACCAAAGCCAGTACAAACAGCTGCTTCCACTGACAAACAGCGATGCGATGAAGAGCTATTTCGATCTTCTCGAGCCTCATCAGTGCTATGCACACCGGAGAGTCATGCACACTATCTGTGAGTAGGCGTCCACACGTTGGTACAGGCCCTTGTCATTAAACTATGGCGTCGCGGCCACGAGACTTCTAGGGAGGTATACTTACTCTAGCTTTGACCACTTTTTATCACAGACTTTACTCATTTGACCATTTGTGATGGATATGCAAAGGCGCAAACATCCACAACTGCTCTAAAAAGATTTACAAAGAGTTTTGCAAACAGCTGGTCTCAGTGACCACCAGTGAAATAATAGACAGATGTCTGGCTTCATGAGACATTTCTGGAGTCTTGATAAATGCTTACCATTTTGGAGGCTAAACAACATTGATGAATTCAATGAAAACTCGTGTCCAGTTGCTTCGTGCTACCGTTTTCACGTCGTTTACTACTAGATTCATGTCCGACGGGTAGAAAATATATGTGCCTTAACTTAATATGTATAATATTTGTCGAGTGCGTACCCCTTATATTCAAGAAGTGAACTTTTTTGAGTATACTATTTTCAACACTCGCCTCATTAAATCCTGTATATTTCTTTCCAACTTGTTTGTGTAGATCTGCTCTGCGTTGGCATATCAGCGACACAAAGGGCCAGGGACAGTCTATTCTCATTAAATAAATCGATTTTGGAAACGCAAAGTCGGGAAAATCCCAATATGCAACCAGTGTGTCGGAACGTTCCTAGTCTTCGATCAGATAGTACAAATATTCCACCTGTTCCGAATCCAGGTGATCAGTTCAACCTTCCTGTTGCTACGGACAGTTACTTTTACTGTGAGTTTTTATGCATAATGGTTTGGGTAGACTTTTGTGTCATGAATTGGTGCCACTGATACGGCAACCCATGGCGTGTTTCATCCCTCAGTAACGTCTGGTTGTGTATAGTTTTCACAAGAGTCGTTTTGAAGCGAATTCATTACCCTGATAAATACATTGTTTCTCCTACATATTGTGAATGAAATAACCCATACTTCATTGATCGTTGCATTGATACTTCTACGTATACAATAGGTAGGCTGCACAATAGACTTTCGTTCAGCCGGTTGCGTATGTTCGAACGTCTTGTATGAGTGGAACACAAGCACCATACCTCTTTGCGTCCAGTCCGTGTCGGACAAGCGATAATAACTCTTACGGTTTGCTTCTAGTCCACCCTGAAAAGCGGACAATATTTTGGAAACGTTGAGTGTGGCTGAATGTTTATTGTATGCATTGTTCGTGTGTATGAGACTGTTTGGTCTGCTTGTCGTAAATCGAATCCATAAATTTACTTCTCATTTTCTTTCTCTGCCCAAAGTGCACACTCATAACCAGCCTTACTATGATCATGCATGCACAGAGGATAGCTCCCAGGTTACGTCTCACTTATAATAGTTTTCGCGTATTTGCCAAATTTTACTCACTTTTACCCGAACAAAAGCTTCTGACCAGTTCAGTTTCAGTGGACTCATGACCGACTGTAATCAGGTCTATCGGTTCCTCTGTTCTATACGTCTTTTCCGATAGATAGTATGGTCATTTGACCAATTCATTTTCACATTTTTACACAGTGTGGTGTTTTCACCGGCGTGGTTTGTCTTTTCGCATCTCTAGTATTCGAAGTCCATTTTATTTGGGGGTAACATGAGCTTTGTCAGTCGTTTATTTCGTCACTACATCGAAACGGTTGTTCAATAGCCAAGGTGACCAGGGTAATCTCCATTGTATAAAATGACTGAGAGCTCAGTGGCAACAATAGAACTCATGTAACTCTTCATCGCATTTGAATAAAGGTGCATAAGGAAACTTAGTCATAGAAATTCAGATCATGCAGAATACTTTTGTTTTTCTACGGGACAAAACCCCTTGAACCCAGTAGCACTTAATGGAAACGGTCGATTTCGCCTACTTCGACGATAAAATTTGGCCCAATTAAGGTTAACTGTCATTAAATACTATGGCATTGGTTGCGGCAAAGTTGTACTCTCCGTTAGTAGTTAGAAGGTGACCTTCACTGACTACTTTGTTTTACTAATGTTGCTGCAACTGATGTTTAAAGTGTATCATTCTGTTATCATGAGCTGGTAAGATTTATGTTTTCGAAAGGAGTTTCCGAAGTTGAAAAGCCGATGCTCCACAGTTACAGTCTATCAAGGTGTATAATACAGCTGTTTAACTAACTTCGTGTTGCGTGTGGTTCTAACACACGTCACCTGAATTTATCACAGATTTTCGATTAATGTGATTCCATTCTTATCTAAACGACATGTTTAAGTCCATTTTCATGCAACCAGCTTCAGACTCGCTTGAACTTATTTGATCGAGATATCTGGTTATATATTAAAGTAGCGTCACACAGGTGAAGTATTGCAGTTGGACCACCGTTTATACGGACGATATTCAAAACAGCACGACCTAGGTAACCATTTCTTCTCAACGATGGAGCATTTCCAAACAGCTACCATATGTCTGCTGAACGGCGGGTAACAGTAAACGGTACTTTGTGGCCATGAAGTAGATTGTGTGCGTCCATGAAGCAAGATCGGCAATTTAACCTAGCTTGAACAAGTTACGTTTCATGCGGCCAGCTGTTTTGGAAAAAAAGAACCTTGCCTAGAGATCTATCAGTTTTCCTTATAAACTAGACGGGGGAATTCTGTCCTTATACCCTCTAGTAGTTTATAGAAGCCTACTAGAGCGTATGGGAAAATCAACAAACACTTTCATCAGATTTTCTCCCCGTGTTGCAGTATACTCGATCAGACTCACCAGTAGTACGCACTGAACTCACAGTTCTTCAAATGGAATTTCAAACGTTCTATTTTTAAGTGAACATTTTAGCTGCATTATGATCCGATTTCCAAAATCTACGTTTGTCGGTTGCGGGGTCACCTCAGTACACAACAACAATTTGGGACTAAGTTTTTTTAACTGTATTCCTAAGGATTACGGAAATGACTTAACTTGACCTGAACTGAATGAATGTAGACAAAAGTCCCGGGTTTTCTGCGACACTCGTATTTCACTTAACTAAATTTGTGAAAATGTAAATCTTTTGACTTTTGGATTATCGCCATGCTTACGTACATTAGCACAGCTATTCAGGGTTTGCCTTATTTTGTCACAGTTGTTGTTCATATGTATACAGACTGGATTGTTTCATTGTGAAATGCGCTTCATGTTCATCCATATCGTCTTCTTGTTTCATTCTTTATACGTACCACCAGCGTTAAAGGAGGCTGGATCGGAGTTGATAAACGTGGATACAGCCGGCAATTCAAGTAACCTAATCAGTTTCCCGATTCATCAAACTGATCCAAACTGTCAGTTGACGTTCAACAATACTGGTTGTCACACAACCTGCACCGAACTGACGGACAGCAGCTTGAACTCATCCCACATGGTTTCTTCTGATTCGCCAGTCTACGGAAGTTTGCCCGCAAGCAGTTGCGCATCATCGTCCGCATCTACTTCCGAGATTGATGAACTGGGACCGCGTAAGATGGCGGACAGGGCATCGTTCTTGGAATTTACTAAGCAGGATGTGACCCCCATAAACCCAAAATCTCGGTCATGGGCAAGTCTATCGTACTGGGAAGCAAGTCGTCACATTGCGCACAGTTGGTTCAAACTCAGTGATCCGGTTGTACAAGTGGTGTACGATAATAAAGTTCACTACACACACAGTGAAGTAAAAAATACTGGAACTCGTCGCTCGTCACAAAACGTTCATCGTTCTCGAGGCATAACTTACGTTTGTCTTTCATCCCTGGTTGCACAACCTGACAATCAGTTTCATAATGAAAGTATCGACCAGCTTGAGCTCAGTTGCACTTCATGTACAACATCGTCATCGGCCTCCGGTTCACCAACTACCGGACGCCATCATTTCAGTCCAATTTACAATGTTTCAGGGCAACAATGTACTCATTCTTTCCGCCTTAATTCTGGTCCTCCATCTTTGTGTGAGCGTAAAGTTAGTTGGCGACAGTGTTATCGACTTGGTAACCATGGTCTTATACTTACACTCACTCCTGGTGGCCGTGTGTGGTTAGACAATAAGACCACTTTGTCTGACTTGCCTATCTTCGTTTCTTCCACATGCCTATCTGGCAAACATAATACATCAACCGGTTGGCCTGTATACCGTGTACCTGCCGGATGCTCAATACTTGTTTTTGACCAGTTAATTTATCAACAAAAACAGTTTAAAAGCCAAGCTAGTCACACAATGACACATGTGCCTGACAAGTTGGATGAATTGTACTGCCAACCCAGTTCATCCAACTTACTTCACTTTCCTGTTGTACACATAAGTTTGGGAAAGGGTTGGGGTCCGTCATATCATCGCCCAGATATCACTCATTGTCCGGCCCGATTAGAATTGTGGATCAATGTACATAACCTATCCAAACAGGCCAAACAGTAAAGGAACTGCGGCAGAGGTAATCACGATTCACTGTGAAATGGGCCCACATACATTGTTCATTTAAGGTCGACCCACTGATCTGGATGTGTGCTGAGTTTGACTACATCACGTCTTCGTTGATCCACGCGCAACAGTTTCCTTCCTTACAGAATAATGTCTGTGATACTCTTCATTTCGTACAGTCACTTTTTCGTTTCTGCACAAAAACAATCGAACCCTGTCTTTATCACTCATGCTGCAGTTCTCGCTTGATGATTGCCTATTTTTGGGGGCTCACATAC
Source organism: Paragonimus skrjabini miyazakii (assembly GCA_014338405.1). NCBI lineage: Eukaryota > Metazoa > Platyhelminthes > Trematoda > Plagiorchiida > Troglotrematidae > Paragonimus > Paragonimus skrjabini miyazakii. The sequence continues at coordinate 77,794 of JTDE01001888.1, read as the reverse complement.
TTTTTCTTATTGTTCGATACTGTTTTTTGGTGTTTGACTTACTGAAGGTGAACATCAATCGAAGTTGCTCGCAGCTTTTTGTTTACCCAAACACACTTCAGCAATAGAGTCGTGTTCCGCCTTTCTTAGAAGTCGTCAGTAACGCATATCCTTACCATGACCGGGATTAGCACTCCTGCCCCGCATTCCGGAGGCAACCTTGCCGACTAGTGCACCAACGACCTCATGTTGGTCACGGCTGAATTATCACATGCGAGTGCTCAATCAAATTTGGCTGTGATTGCTGGTGAGATTGACTGTTCGCGTATAGGTTTTCGTTAGCTTCAATCAATGACTCAATGACCAAGACTGTTCTCTTAGCTGAAATAGCAGAAATACTTGACCATGTCGACAGATATTCTGGACTCGTTACATTAAAGGGGATTTAGGCTGCCCTAAGGTTAACATTGTTCACAACCAATCGATGCATTTGCGATCTTATATACTTAGTAGTTACCCTGTTTCAAAGAGACAGTTTGAGTTCCCCTCGAGTTAGAGCTGATCACTAGTGAGCATCCTTGGCGTTTATTTGGCTTTCGGTAAAACATCTCTTTTGTCAAGGATACGTTAACATTCATCCCTCGTGATCTGGTCCGAGCGTCTCAAATGAGAGCACCGAAAAGCAAGAATGAATTCAGTGGGAAGGTGATATATGTGGAACAGTGTTACAGGGTTCGATTTACCTGGGTAAACGAACTAGTGTTCTCTTTGTCTGTTCTTGGTGGATGACTCCGTGCCCGGCAAACAAGTGTACAGGCCTCAGTACTGTGGTTCACACGCGATGAGCCTGATCCCTCGTGGACTAGTCCAATTTTATGTGTGCTGAAAGCTGACCTTGCCAGCTTGACTGGACTTTGACGGTAATGGAAGTGACCGAGTAGTCGGAGTTGTAATGATGCTTGCCCTTGGTTCTAAGAGTTAAGAGGGGTGTGTGTTTGGGTGATAACAATTAACTACCACTAAAACGAGTGCGACTTTTTATCGCTTTAAACCAAGAAGGATAACCATGTCGACTAGTTCTTACACAAAAAGATTTGCTATTATCGACATATGTGTTGATGATTAAGTTATGGCTAACCAACTCTTTAGGATCAGAATTAACTTTTATACTCATAGCTATTTTACAGCCAGCAATCAAAACGGCACAACTTCTGGAAAGATACTTGATCCCCTAAACCTTGTAACACAAAACCAAAAATATCTAATCAATTTTTCCCTTCAAGTTTGTCTGCGGTCACATTTTGTAGTTCGGTAAATGACTCTTTAATCAGAGACGGTAGCACTACAATATAAACGAGTTGGAATATCCAACACTGACTTGCGCTGTTCAAACAATTGATCAATCGGCATTATGTCATGACAATTATCATTTGTTCTGCGACAGTTTTCTCACATTTAACTTACTGTTTCGATCTAGACACTACTTTCTCATTAGTTGCCAGTTTGTTGACTATCGCTTGTGATATGTTCATTAGTACTCAGGCCTAATCAGCGAAGTGGCCAGGAGTGAATTACTGAAAATAATTTCCTTGCAATCTCTGTCTTTTTAATTATTATGTCTTCTAGTTCCCAACCGGTTATGAACAATTTTCACACCCTTGAGGATAGCGTGTACTCAAAGTATGCACAGATAAAGATAAATGAATATTTCCGCCTCAAACCTGCATCAACCTTGAGTACTTTCAACCCAAATGTCCTTCTGAAAGACAGGTTCGTGCCAAGTTTGCACTGGACTGTCAGAGCTTGACTGTGAACCAGTTTCGTCGTTCTAGATCCTCGATTTCAAGCATGTCGGTGACTTCATTCCAACAGGTTACTGACTACTGATGGTTTCACACTTAGGAACCCACAAACAAAACTCCGCGTCTAAACTACCTAATGGGAAATCCAACTTAAATGCTTACAAAAATCTTCCCAAAAAACAGGTCTCATAACCGATTTGAGTTGGCGAAAAGCTCCAACACACCGATGTAACCAGAAGCGTGCCAATTGGCACGATGGGGGAGGGTTGTGCACTTCAGGTCAAAACGCTCGGCGCTATCGTTCCAGTGCTTTGGTTACTATGGTCCACGAACGATAGCACCCTACTGTTCAAGGGTAACGCGGGGCCTGGAACCAGTATATGTCACCAAGTGTGAATGAAGGAAGTAAAAACACGGTAATTTCCTATCATAGTGGCTCTCACGACAGTTTTATTTTATCTGATAGGTTGTGAAAACAAAAGGGATTCACATATTAGTGAAAATTTGGCTGAAAGCAAACAACTTTTCTGTGGAATCAGAGGTACGTGATGCCTTGATTCTGGCTTCATCTCACCAGTTGTAGACATAGGCGAGACTTTATCTAGCAGTGTTGCCAAAACGTTATGGGATTTATGATATTCCCAGTTTTGCTATTGAGACGGACCTCCCTCATGCCATAGACATCATTTTCAAAAGTGTTCCTTTGTTCTCTGGAAGTCAGCCTTGCTTGGAAAAGCCCCATATGTAACTCGGACTAGACGAACCATTAGGCTGCTAACAGGTCATACTGGTTGACTGCGACAAAGAAGAAACAATATGTTTGTTTCAAAAGAAACACAAAAACTTATTTTTTGCACTCCATAGTTTAACCACACATTGCATGCAGGTATTACTGGGTACCATTGTGTCGAACTGGCTACATCTTCTTGATGCCGGATTTCGTTTCTGGATTCCTAATTGTGGGACGATCCCTGTTTGGGTTTGGCAAGTACGTTCGCTTGTCAGGCCACCTGACTGGTCTACGGAAGTGGTGAGCATGAGCTGTTTTTGCTCCCTAAAGAGAGAGAGAGTTAAAGTAAATCCAATCGGCCATTTTCAATAAAACGTTTCTGAAGCAGTTAGAAGAGCCGAATAACGTCGAGTCTCAAGGTTTGTAAATGTGGGGATGAGGTAGCCCTTTATCTGAGAAGAAGCCAGCAAACTTTGAATCACGGTTTAAAGTAGGGTTCGTAGACTGAAAAGGGCGGAAAATAACGGCAAATTGCCATCAAATCGGACACATACCCCTGCCTCACTTGGCCCGTCTAGAGGATGGACAGTAAAATTACATTTTCTGGCATGCGGGTCATACAAACCCACAGATGACTGCCCACACATTCTGCTCGTTCCATGCGTTTAAGTCAGATTCACAAAAAGGTGCGACCTATCGTACAAAAGAGAAGATGGGGGTGGTGCTACATGCGATCATCATACAAAACAGTCGGCGAAGCAATTTATCCGTTGGAACGACGAGAAATGACCACGTTGAACGCTTAAGCGTGACACATGCTAGGCTAGATGTGGTACTCTACCAAAACCTGTCAAGGAAAAGCAGTGGCGACATGGTGGGTACGTAGTTAATTATGAACGCACGAACAAACAGTCATGCTGCCCGTTCTAGGCTGACTCAGGTGCATGATGTTCATAAGCTACAACTGCTAACTGTATTGCTAAAAATGGTGTAGTGTCAATTTTGATCGTTGGTCAGATCAAGCTTCAATTGGGGCTTGCTAGTGAAAACAGCCGTGACAAAGTGACCAACACAGAACAGGGCACAAACACTTCGCGCATAGGCGGATCTTCGTACATGGTAACACCATTGCTAATAAAATCGCTAAATGCTCACATTCCTGTCAGTCGTGCCAATCTCGGTACCGGCCAGAGAGTTTGTGAAAATGGTTAACTGAAACGGAGAGTCACAGGTAAGTAACTTCGAATAACGATACCGAACAACCAGTGAACTTAGGTTGAAAGCTTACTTACCCACTAGTCACGTGAAACCAAATTGTCTAGTTCCTGCCGTTGATATGTAAATTTAGGCGAGCTCTTAAACAGTCAAGGGAAGCTAACACATGCAAGCGAGTTGGTTCACACTGGAGTTTCTACTTTCACTTACTGTACTTGTCCACACGTTTATCACACATACCCACAATTTGACACCCATTTTCCGAGTTATTTACCACTGTTTACCGTCTACAGGCTATGTTCACATTCTTACTCACCGGGTTTCTGCTGTCTCCACTCAGTTCACCTGCGACAAGTGAGTGTGACGAACACGAGGAGACCGGTCGAAAACAAACACAGGGTATTTCCAGTCCGTGCATATGACGCATCGGAGTGCAATCGTATCACAAACAGAACAGATTAGTAATCACTTCACCAGGGCTGAGTAAATTATTCAGTCTAAAACATTTTGATTGTAATCACAATTTCAGGCATTCACTGCCCTCAGAAATGACGTGAAAATGAATAACGACATGAACTGATACGATTTCCTCTAAGGCCCCTGTGAATGATGACAATGATCTACAGGCACATTATCATTCGAGTTCACACTTTTGGTCAGACGAAGTATCCGAATAATCTAGATTGACAGAATTTCCGTTCAATAGGCTTCACGGATTTCTTGGCTTGACTACTAATCTTAGAATATTGCTGTCAGCAGTTACTTGACGATATTAGTTCAGTGTCATTAAATCCGGCTCGTCTCACAGAGAAGCTTACATCTATGTACCGCATTGTGTACCTGGTCGTATCATAAATGAACAATAAAGCTGAAGCACGTGGTCTTTCCAGGAGATCATAAGCATAAACCTAAATTAGGCGGGTAGTCTGTTCATTTCATCCCGGACGCACTCACCAAATGTATTCACCAGTTTTCGACAGTAACTTAAGCAAACGTCCGACAGTGCTACCAGAAGACTTTCCTTAATAGTTTCACTTTCTTCCGCTCATAGGTTGAAATCGATCAGGTGTTTTGTGATTGACCCGCAAACAAGCAAGCACCTACCACAGCCCCAGAAAGAACTGAGAAAAGTTTTGCAAACATTTGATCCCAGTGACCACCAGTAAAGCAGTGGACAGCCATTTCGACTTAGTTGGGTTTCATCAGGAGAGCACGTTGATTTACTGAAACTACGTTTGACTCCAAACGTGAATAGCCTACAATGGCTAAACGAATTTCACGGAAGTACACTTAGAGGATTGAACAATAAAGCCCGTCCATTCTGATCAAAATTATTCCAATTTTCTGAGACTATGTTGATAGCCTACACACACCTTCTCAATTGAGCTTGCCTGACTGGGGATTCCGGATTTAACTGTGGTGCTCCCTGTGTGTCATCAAATCCAGGTGGATAAATTAGTTTCCATCTATCGTCCAACTGTGATGCAAAAATCACCGAGATGCTTCACAAAGGATGTCGAGTCATATTAATTTCACGGCCTGGTGGCAACAAATTGTGAACAGGCACAAACAGACTATTCCACACACTAGGTTTTTTAGTAAGCGGTAACCCACTATGGATTCCCAAACTTTATCTCCTCCCTTTAATTGAGTCCATTCTAGACACTCCTTTTGGAAAGTTCAACGAAGGTGAAGTCTTTTGAGGACTAAATTTCAAGACCTATCGGGTGGCTTAGATAGAAATTAAATATGTAGAAGTGACTATTGAGATCATCCCATACACGTGCCAGAAAGTGTATAATATGCTTTGCTTTCGATACAACTCAATGGGGCTAGCGAGCAGGCGAAAAGGCTAGAACATTGTTGAGGGAGTATTCTATAGAAAGCAACCTGTTCTAACATTAACTTTATGAGGTGCAATGTGGTTTCCATTAACAGTTAGAAGACTGTGACACTTTACGTTATTTTACGATAATAGCCGAAACTGACGGGTGTAGCAGCGGTGTGTTGCCTTGAAAGGTCGCATCTAACAAAACGCTACTGCATACACTACTAGTGTTATTTCAAACATTGAAGAATTGAATCCGATTTGCATGTAATACGGATTCCTGGGGACCGAATAATCTGCATGTAGAGAAAACGAATAACGTTCACATGCATGAAATTTTGTGCCGATTGATTTCGTTTGAGCGGATGTCCATCAATGAAAGAAGAGATTTTGTCAAGGCGTGAAAATCTTGACTTTGACTTTATAGAAGCGTCTGACTTTCTAAGAGGTTTTCAGAATTCCTTCATGATCTTAAACGTCTTTTTCCTTCTAGAATCTCTGGAAATTAACCTAATTGTGGTTGTAAAAGAGATGCTTTGTATATCCATGGCTATCTGAATGTGGTGTTCCAGTTATACCAACCACCAATAACGATAGAAGACATACGTCGCGAGATGTTAACATTTCGTTTACTTTCTTCAGTCACGAACGTAAAACATTGGAATATATAGGACATGCTGATAGCAACAGCAATAGAAACAATCAACAATTGGGTTTACACAAAACAAGGACTGTTATCGATTCCAGGGCAGACAAACTGCATGAGTCAACAGTTTATGCACACACAGGACCGGACGGCGAGTATTGATTAGCATAGCTTCGGAGAAGGCAAGCAACTTCGGATTCCGATTACGCAACAACACATGAAACGAATTGGCGGGATCAACAACGTGACATGTTTCCATGATGTGCTTTGCTATGGATGAGTTCGGATTTCGTCTCACTCGTTCTGTTGTCATTGCCTGTTGCGTCATGGCGCACACCAACCACTTGGGCATATGTTCAGCCATACTTTGTCGTAGGCACCGATCTGCTCTGCCGATATAGACGTCACCGCAACTGCAAGTGAACTGATAGATTACATGTGAGACAGAACATTTTGGTTGGACACGATTGTGAATAAGCTGAGCGACACTCCTAGTTGTGAGTAGCAACCGCAATTCAGCCGCCGGGTATTTACGAGTTAGAGCAGACTGTAATTTTTGACTTACATCAGTTGTGATATGATCGCCTTTAAAAGGGAGGTTCAAAAAGACCTGCTTCTTTGGGACCGTACTCACGGCAGTCCTGATCAGTCTTTTCTGGCTGTGAACATCGATGAACTTCTCAGGATAGCCGTTCGCGAGCAACACTTTCTTTAACCTTTCTTCCTCTACTTGCAAGCAGTCATCGGTGCATATCTCCCGGGCCCTATGAAACAGGGTTCTCACGAGACCTCGTTTATAAGAGATTGGTGCAAATGAACAAAACTGCAAATACTGACCGCTCCAAGTGGCTTTACGGTGCACTGAACGTTGCAGTGAACCATCCTGTCGTCTAGTGAGTGTGTTGTTGCGTAATCGGAATCCGAAGTTGCTTGCCTTCTCCGAAGCTATGCTAATCAATACTCGCCGTCCGGTCCTGTGTGTGCATAAACTGTTGACTCATGCAGTTTGTCTGCCCTGGAATCGATAACAGTCCTTGTTTTGTGTAAACCCAATTGTTGATTGTTTCTATTGCTGTTGCTATCAGCATGTCCTATATATTCCAATATTTTACGTTCGTGACTGAAGAAAGTAAACGAAATGTTAACATCTCGCGACGTATGTCTTCTATCGTTATTGGTGAATTGGATCAAGGGAACGCAGTGTTTTAAAATTATACCAACCAGTTTGTTCCCACTTTCAAAAAATTCTCGCGCGTTTTATCGGCAACTTTACATTTTTTCTGAAAAAGACATTTTCACATCGTCCCCAAAACAAATATTTGTCGTGGCTGCGTAATAGAGCTACAAGCAAAATCAAAAATATGTCTAACTGAATTTGCCATTTAAATCTTTCGCTCTGTTCGGCGTTATTTCCAACGCGCATGCCAAACTTTACTAATTCAAGTCTGTTTAATGTATCACTTTTTAAGAGATGCCTGATCCCATTCGACGTCCTTCATAACGCTCCTTGGTCTTGAAATGTACGTTATCTCAAAATTTTCCCGCGCTCCGTCTTGATGTTTCACATTTTTTATACGTGCATGACTGTACAATGGAACACAGTTTGCCCCAGATGTTGATCGGACATTGTATCGACTCGGATTGATCGGTCAAATTTGTAAACTCTCGCCCATAGGTTGATTGCTTGATGTTGTTTTGCTTTCAGGTTTAAATGAGTCTACAACAGTGGAATCCAACCGGTGTTGATTGGATGAATGAAGCCAACCGCCCGGATGATCACAGGTGTACTGTCATGAAATTTTCAGTGATAAACCCTGGGGATATTCGTGGTTGAATCAGGGTCATTTACGCATTGATCTGCCGGGCAATGGGCAAAACGTTTGACCTGGGGAAAGTTACAGAATCTGGAGTACTGTTAGGAGTATGTGGTGCAAAAATCTCAATAGCGAGATCTCTGTGTGTATCCGGAGGTACGGTTTAGGATGTCATACAAAACAGGGTTACTTTCAGAGGTTACGTTGAAAATTGGTCGTCTTGAAGTAGATGTCACTCTCAAGTGGAACAAAAATTCGACGAAGTCAACGGAGCTGTGTTTCGGTGGTTTGTGGAAGACGTGATGTACTGTTCGTCGTTGAGAGTTTCATCTATGAAAAGCAGTCAGCTCTGTCAACGTGCTCAACGTACAAAAACGTAAAGTACCTGAGGGTTGGTTTTGTCGTCAGAGGGCTTCCTGTGGTTCGAATCGAGATCAGATAAGCCTGATCATACGTATTAACTTTCTGCAGATTCGTGGTTAACAGGAGAGGTTCCGCAGGATGTAGCTGACAGTTTTAAGTGCAACTTGCCGAAGCTGCTAGTGGATTACAGCAAAACTTCGTCGTCATTGTTTACAAGGTCACATTCTGCTATCGCGGTTTGTCGGAGAAGACGTTATCAATGAACTACATTGGAGCATCGGAGTTCGAAGATGTTTGAAGACAGACTGGCATTCCTACTGGGTTTTAACGTGATCAGCTAGAAGTTTTCGATTTGGTTTTTGAACCTACAAAAATCCACAATGTTTTTGTGGTGTTCATTTGGGCGTCTTCCATACTTGTACAATCATTCCCAGAATGTTTGATAGCTTGTTCAATTCTTACCACTTTGTTTTTGGAGATAATTAGAATACCGAAAGTTTTGCAACGCCGTATTGTGTTGTAAGTGGACACAGTCATTTCCTATCACGTTGCTAGTGGATCTTCTCCAATAGCAAAGTGATATTTTTCTTACTGAACTTCATCTCAGTCCTGAAACCTTCGAATCAGGCTGTTATTTGATATTTCTAGTGCAAGTTTGGGAACCCCTTATTGCACAAGGTTTTGGAAAGGGTTATACTAATAACAACAACAACAATAATATAGTTACTATTAGGTGATCAATTGTTCTTGTTAAACTGTTAAAATGTTATGTAAATTGTAACGTCAATTCATAGTTATCCTTTAGATAAGCCCTTACGTTTAAAGTTTTTGGTTCAACCTAGTACTACTTTTGGAAGTAATATTATTACAGGGCCATACACCTCAAACATGGCTTGTAAACTGAGTTACTCTGGTGGTGACCCAAAATACTGTCATTTTTTGACCTATCGATGAGAGGGTTTTATATCTTGTCAGATGCAAATGTGCAAACTATGATATACGTGTATTTTGTCATAACATGAATTTGAGTAAAGTCGTCTGGTGCTAGATGTTGTAGATCCAAGGTTTTATGTATTACCCTTCTCTATTTCGATATGACGAAGTGGATTTTATGCGTCATCAATTATCAGAATAAGTGAGGACCAAAATCGGGCTATTCGTCTTCCAGTGGCTGCCGACTGTGGGTCAGTACAAGCAGACCATGGTAATTACCCTTCGGTGTAGTGCAAAAAGAAACGCAAACATCAGTCGCAAGTCGCTTTGTCCGATTGCGAACATTGCAAATATCGAAACCTCTTAGACTTCATAAGTTCTTGGCCAGTGTAGTCCTGTATATAGACTAAATATAACGCCAATTGACTATAACAAAGTAATATAATAGTCTACTTTAGTTCATACATTGGCAAAAAGGGTTGTATAGCCGTAAACCAATAAATGGATCAATCGTGTGTTATAGTTAGAGGCTACAATTATGCTGTCATGCCAGAGGTGGGCTGTATCAAATATTTGCAAAGTAGGAGATCTGCTAAACTTTAGGTGCGTGCAACAGTAGGATACAAATTATATAGAAAATGGTAGATCGGGGCAACCACTTCGTGAAAGCATTCACAAGATGACGGTATGCATAACGCAGTATAATTGAGCAGCTTAAAGTTATACAAATAAACGTTTCCCCATCGGGAACAAGGCATAATACTTTTCTGAACTGCGCCAATCCAGTTCAGTTTAATCTTACACTTTATGCATATTGCTCATAAATATGTTTTTTTCTCGAAAACCTTAGAAAGTGATCATTCTTAGGAGATAGCACCGTCATTTTCCCGAATTGGTGAGAATTTCCGTGGACTTGAGTGAGGAAAGAGAGAATCGACGGTAGTTTTACATGTGCAATACAACTGACAGTTTCATGTGTTGCATCCATAATGAAATTTCTAAATTGACGAGATATATTGACAAGATATGGCAATTATAAAATGAAAGCCGATTTTATAGTAAAAACAATATGATCGCATCATTCGAAATGAGTGAAAATTTATTAGCTAGCGCTATCATGAGAGAGGTGCGCTCCAGAATGGGCGGTAGTACGCCCCACTGACACTCAAGGTCGAACATTAATGTGCATCATGTGTCAGAATTGTGGACCCGGCAACAAATTCTGGAATCTAGACCAAAGAGCTTACCCAACAGGCATGTATCCTAAAAGAGTCCAGTGAGCAAACGGGCACAACACAGTACTGTATCCACAGGCAGAATATCTGGCACCGGGTTGGATGCGCATTTCCAGTCCAGCAAGTCGCTCGGTGTTACCGTTCTACCGCGATCCACGAACCGTGACATTTGAATATTCATTCACGTCTGTGTAACCGTTGCAGTACTTGAAGTTTGACGCTGGACGAACTCGGAATCAAAATGCGTTGTGGAGTGCAAACGGACAAAATAAAGATATGATATTTCCCTAACCGACTGTGCCATCACGACACTTCTCATCCAACGATAGCTAATGAAAGGCCGCAATCAAAAACGAAACAGATCTACAAATTGTTAAAACATAGGTTGAAAACTAACGATTTTTCCGTAGAATCCGAAACACGCCATGCTGTGTTTGTAGGTTTATCGTGTCACTTATGTACCCTGACGTGACATATGATGGCCATGCTGTGAAAACAATAAGCGTCGCTTGTCACCTTTCAGTTTCGTGGCCTCGTTACTGAGCCATGTCGTTCTAATTCCTGTCAGTATGTCTTATTTGACCATTTCATCGATGCTATGATGAAAGCAGTTTGTTGCGCAATCGAGATCAGCAAGGACAGGTTGTTTAGAAATGCTGTCCACATTGAAATGTTTTGTTCTCTGGATATATATATATATATATATATATATATATATCCAGGTATATTCGTTCAGTTTGGGTCGACACAAAAGTCCGTATCATACGGGTTCCAGTTAAGTGATTACGAACCAGGATAACATGTTGATACACGTGAGTGTTGATCGAACTGGGTAGGGTAAGGGGCGTAACGCATATTTTACACGTATCGTGTTTGTTCATGAACTGACTTCTCTAGTGTAGATGCATGTGGTGACGGTACACCGACGATACTTTCATTTCACCGGAGTTACGTTGGAATTGTGAACCCTGGGCTAACAAGTTCGACCTCTGTGTGTCTGTGTGTGTTAGTCCGTTTCTATTCGTGTTGAGTTATGTTGGATCACATTCTTCTCAGTTCGGTTTAGTCTGCAGGACAGCAGCCGCCCACAACTTGATCTGGACGAATTTATCATGTTGAAACCAGATATAGGTAGTGAGCTTGTCCGTTTTTTGGTATCTGTTAACGATATCCAGTTGACTCATGAGTGAACTTAAAACAATGATCCCGTCAACTAAATTTAACTAAAGGCAAGACTTAAGCGCAAAATGTCTTGTGCACATACAGTTCGCTCGCATCTCATCTGATACTACTACAATCGTTCTTCAACGCCTCCATTCATCTCATATGAGATTCTCCTGCAATCTTCACAGTCATTACGACCAGTCAGCCACATAGCATGGCTCTGCTTACCTGCTTCACGTTATATCACCCAGAAGTATGTCCTCCAGTCATAAGTATTATGACTTCACGTACCGTAGCCACAATCTTTGCAGTTGTTGCAATGCCTACTTATATATATATATGTATATATATATATATATATATATATATATAAGTTAT
>JTDE01001888.1:45193-65607 GCA_014338405.1 Paragonimus skrjabini miyazakii | reverse complement strand
TATATATATATATATATATATATATATATAAGTTATCAAGATTGCAGGAGAATCTCAACTGAGATAACTGGAGGCATTAGAGAGCGGCCGGAGTTTTCGGAACAGAACAGTTCGTCAGTGTCCCTTATATGATAGCGAACAGTCCAATCATGTCAACGGGTAATGTGCACCAGCCGACTATAAACGGGGTCAGTAAACATACAGTATATTCCTACTGTCTGAAAACCACTGGTAATGTTCAAGTACTGTCATCCAAATAATTAGAAACGTTTCTGTTTAATGCATTAGGCAACCCCATATTTCCCATACAGTGTCCGATCTGCGGTTACCTATCGGTGTCGACTGGTCCACTGTAAGTAACTGACGAAGTCAACATGTACATGAACGAATAACATCCAGGCACGGAGGAGATAACCAATCAACCTACTCCGTTCTTTCCGTGTCAGTATTCAGATCACAGTGTTATGTCCGGAATCGTATAGTTTTCTAGAATCAACTCAACGTCAGCAAGATATTTTGGCTTTCAGTGAACAGAGAGTGCATTGTGTACCACAACGCACGTAAAATGTTCCGTCGAGTTAATAGCACGCATATGTGACGGCGTCTGTCTACAACAGTTATCTTTCCAATGACTGGCTTTAGGCTCATATCATGCAGAATGAAGTCCATTCGGATGTTCCAGGCCAACCGTTCGTGATACGAAATAACCAGTGTTCCACAGCTTTCTCGAACAACAGTAAAAATGGTTTATCACCGCAGCATGCCATCGGTACCATCGAAAGTAGAAGGAAAATGGCGGTAAATGCCTCAGTAATTTCTTAGATCATACGGAAGCTTATATTATCGGTAGCATATACTGATGTAGCGTGGTATTTGAGACGCAGATGTGAATATCATCCGGCTCACTCCAAAAATACACCTTGAGAATATGAGTCCAAGGATTTGGATGCCTTTCAGCCGGTTCTACATGGGCAGATACGGGTTTATCATTCAAACGTATGTCAGTTCAAACAAGACACATTTTGATGCAGCACTGCTCTGGTGCATGCTTAAGCACTTTTGAGAGGACAGGAACAGTTCGACTGGAGTTAACTAGCCTCGCACCATAGAATGAAAACACGTGTATAACAGTAATGACTAGGGAACGGCTAAAACAAAACCCCGTCCAAAATGTCGTGCCCGATAATGAGGTCCTTAAAAATACGAGCCCAAACCAAAAACATTTCATCGTTCTTAGTGCGACAAACAACATATATCCTTGGATTTGAGCAACACCATAGTTATTTCATGATAGTTTAACCATAGTTTATTCAGATGAGAATTCGCTACGTTACAAACTGTCGTTTTCCGGACGTCTATAGCATCAACTTATAATGAATAACACTAGCGACATTTATAAGCAGTAATCATTTATAGTTGTTGGTGATGACATTTTAAATAAGTTCCGAATTCTAATTCTTCCCAACTCGTGATTTTGGACACCTGGAAACTTCAGTGTTCCTGTAGTTGGACTTACCTTCACGCTGATCCCGTTGGTATCTTCGAGTGCCTACACTGTCGTTTGTTGACAGTTTGTTGGCAGTAGTAGATTCCACGTCCTTTTACCATAATGCATAGCAAAAAGGCTTCCGGTAAAGCGCAATCTTTATTGCCTAACCCGGCGGCTGCCATGTTACTGGCGCGCTGGCGTTTATGTATAAGAATTCCAGTCCACAACACCCTCGGTTTCCGCCCACACGTCGTGTGCACTTCTGCCAGGTTTATGTTTGATCAACGCCCTCTGTCGGGGAGTTTCCCGCCTGCCATTCTTCGTCCGTTGGTCCGAGCTTGTTGAGCAATGACTCGTCCAGTCGCCCGTGTTGTCCGCGATCCGATCGTTGTGGGCTTTTGGACGTACCTTCCACGCGTTGAGCTATTCCACCGAGAGTTTGAATACTCTCACCTCCGGTTTAATAAGTCGCCACAATGGCACGCATGGCTATTGCGTTTGCCGTCATGGACTGGCGTTCACATAGTTTTTAGTGAAATGCCTTGGTAAAATTCCAGCTGTGAATCCCTCGACAAACAAGCAATCCATCTGGGATTGCCATTCTACACTGGTATGTGATCCAGGACCACTGTCGCTATCAATCCTCTAAACTATCCTCTCGCTTGCACAACAATTCTTTTTGTCTGAGTTTGTCACCGTCACCCTCAGCGGGCTGTATATCCTGTTATGTGAGTTGCGTTGACGTTTTTTTTTACTGGTGAACCACTTCTGCACGTCCACGTGTGCAGAACGCCCGGATTGCTTGCGCTCACGCATCGCTATGGCTTCCGCAAACCGTTGCTATATGTAACGCAAACAGAGCCAAATTTAAACTGGAACACATGAGTAGTTCTTCCTGCCCATGAATGTGCATGTTCAAGTGAATCTCAGCACAGCTTACCATTCGTGCGTACCACAATAACCTGACATCGACCGAGAAATATGAACCGAGTTTCACTACACTTATGTGATTAATGATAATGCCTTGCGAGTTCTGACGCCAGGTGTCTGATAGTACGTGAGCTTTATCTTTTTATTTTCAGTATGGAAGTTAATTATGGTCGTGATATTGAGGTTTTGGTATCTTCCGGACTCACTTGTTAAATTTTCGGGTTATGAGTTTGGCTTACTTGCGTCCGTCTTCAAGAGGCGGTGAGCATCTCACTAGTTACGTAACCCGATTGTTTGGGGGGCGCACCTCCCAACGAAAACAGCCAGGACGCATCACGCCATATCGATCGGTCTGCCCATTTCGGATGGTTTAGTCGTGTGTGGTGGTATGGTTCCACTCAGCCAGTCAGACTGCAGCCGTGCGGTCGAAGGTCTGTGCGCTATCTAGACAATATAAGGTCAATGGTGCAGTGGTCGACACGGTTGTCTCATGAAAGCGTGGTCGGAGTTCTAGTCCCGGCCGTGGCAAGTGTGTGCACTACTGAGGAGATCTAATGGGAGCGAAACTCGGGTTTAGTACGTCTTCTCAAAAAGAGGCTGATTGGAAAGTCTACGGGAATGCGAAAGCTGCGATCAGTTGTGGGTGATGTTCAGACTATATGAAAACCAAAATCCCATACTATTCATCAGTATCTGGACTGTTTTCTCGCATTGCTTCTTGATGCCCCTTGTAACGTGATTTGTTCTGACGCCCTGACTGTCATATACGACCATTTCATTTGATTCATTTTGTGTCTGACTGCCATATATGGTAACCGTTTTATCTTAAAGATGAAAAGCCCCTGTGACCTAATTTTGACTGGATGTTCCAATAAACAGGGTCGTCGTGTCTCGTCTCTTTCTCGGCTTAGGGTCAAAAGATTGAGCGCGTAACCAAGGTGATATCTGTTGCTAACATCAAGAAAATCACTGTTGTGGCTGGTCTTGATATCATTTGAGAAAAACCATTACAAAAACGAGATTGAATCACCTAAAATTTGAGCGGTCGATGGTCAAGGCAATCTGTGTACATGCACTTGTAGTGGAACAAAGAAATTAATCAACAATATTACAAAGCTTTATAAAATAACTCACTGTAGTTGATGGTAACAGATTCCCCTACACCAGATCCGGTGTAAGTTGGAAAGGTTTCCCTAGTGTGTTAAAAAGTATTTTTTTCTACCGTTAGGCCAGGATAACAACGATCATGTGAAAGCAGAAAGCAGGGCGCGCGAGAATGAATTGTTGTACTTATTCAAACCGTTTGGCAAGTAGTCTGTATTTACAAAGAACGTAAAAGGCAGAAAAAATAATGTGTAAAGAGGGACTACAAAATATGGCGGGCTCTAAACACTCAGTCATACTGTGACACCTTCAACACAAGTGTTAAACCCAACATATAAGCTAATCACACGGACACGAAACAGTCCACCATATATCAAATTCACGAATGACTGTAATACTGCTCAGAACCAACTGTACCCACCGTATATGCAAAACGGGTGTGCTCACTACGCAGCTAACGGTTTCTCAGATAAATCTAACGACGGAATGGTAACTTTAAAGTCAGTTGCCAATTACATTATTTAGAGAGGACAAGTTTACCTTCTTCTTTCAAGTCCTGTAGCCAGAACAATGAAATGATGTTGAACACATTTCTGTGATGGAAATTCCCGTCCGAATGCGTTTACCTAGCAGTAGCTGACAAAGCTATTCAAATGGGTTATCCAAAAGTTGAAAAACTATAGGAGGTTGTATGACTGACACTCAGGCAATTACTGGTTCTTTAAAATAGTTGCACAAGTCACTAGTTAACGTCGTTTGCTAGATGAGAGTGGAATCGCATTGCCGCGCGTGACCACCTTTTGAAGACAAAAATCAGAAACAGCAGACTGAACGATCTGGTGCCTGGCGATTTCCACTGCATCCCCCTACGTGCGTACAGCAATATTGGTGTCTACATATCAGAGCCAAACAAGGTTAGTATAGAGAATTACAGGGTCCCTTACACATAAACCAATGAGATTGCTCACACGAACGACCACATTTTTCTGTTGGCAAGATGTAACAACAGCTTCAGCGAACTGAACTCATCGTCAAATGTTCGGTACTTAATTATTGTAAAAACAATCCTTGATGATCTTCTGTCCAGAGGTGACCAATCGATGTGCAATTGAAAAATAGTGACGCAACATCAATTGCTGGGTCGTATTTTTGTCCCGCATTCAACTCAAGCCGGAGCACGTTCGACTAATATGCTGCGCAACTGTCGTTTCGTTCTGCCCTTACTGCTTGCCTGGCACCTACACTGAAGGTGGAAAGTACAATGCGATCTGACGTATGGAGGTTCCTGCACTTTCTTCTGAGGGCTTGATACTCGGCCAGATTTACAAGTCGTTGGAACGGACGCCGCATATAATGTTTGGCCAATTGCTTATAGAAGCCACCGACTGAGTTGTTTTATCACATCTTTGTGAACTAGCTGTAAAGTGACCCTTAATGTGGGTAGTGTTACATATTCCTTACGGCAGAATGGTCAGGCCCGATGTACTGCAAACTGGTTGCCCAAGGACAGTCATTCGATCGCAGTATTGATTGAAGGTGCTGTAGTTCATTGTGTAAGGCAGTTGAAAGGCATATTTTCCTAACACGGTATAATCACCAACAAGGTAGCTTGTACATGTTGAGATACAGGGAGATTCGCCCAACGATAAGCATTTTTTATTTAAACACAGCGACCTACTCCAAAATTCTGCTTATCTAGTCATCGATTTACGTTCAAATCCAAATGGGAAGTTGTTTCGTGCCATTCCTTTGCAGTTTTAACCACCAGGCAATTTTTTACAAACGAGATCAATCCACCGGTAGACGACTGACTAATCAGTTTAATTAGTAACCAGACCATCTTCTAAGGATTTGACGTTATGAATGTTGACGTACACTTGTTTGCACGTTTGACAAAGCCGGGTTCCTATGAGAACTCAGTACTATCGCCACCACGACAAGTTCATTAGAGCACGCGGTAACAGAGATTTTAGCCCAACTAGGACAATAGCTGATGTGCGACCAGACAACTACAACCATTATAAATAGTTCATTTAGGACAGATCTGCAGCCTACCGGGTTTCACTAGTCGGGCGTGTGTCATCTATCTAAACAGTGTGCAAACGTACATCCTTGCTACCTCAGCTTAATAACAGGTTACAAATAACTTTGAACAAAACAGTGCGCCGAGCTGGCGAAAGGCGGTGATTTAATTCAGCTCAATAATTAGGTGAGAATAGACTTCAACTAGGGGTACGAATTGTGGTAAAAATGAAACCGTGAACATTTTGTCAGCCAAATAAAATGTTTATCTGTACACAAGGCCCCGAAGTCTATATCACGAGAAGCCGGTTAGTTGTTCAGGGATGATCTACCAATCCACGAACACAGGCGGGTTCATGATAGTAATTTTGGCTGGACCCAATTCTTAACAACGAATCTCTTTTCTCCAAGGTATTTATAAATCAACCTGGTACAAACTTCAGGGTGCAAGAGAGTTCAGCGTTTCCACTTCCTACAAAGACAGACATTTACAATGATGCAAAAGTCTCACATGCATTCCCAGCAAATAATGCGATTTCGGGCATCCGCGGTCGTTATTAGCTGTTGTAAAGGAAGCTGCCTTTACATTTGCACAATTTTCTCATCACTTGTTTATCTGATCTCCTAGCTGGTTGTTGTGAATAACATGTTCTATGCAGTGCAGTGTCGCCAGTCAGTTTCCACACTCTCGCTCCCTTGCACTTATGGTGTGTGGCCTTCATTTTGCTCAACTGCTACCAGATTTCACGTGCTGCTTGGCCCGCAGGTCTGTTCGTATTGATAACGTGTGACTCGTCTAACCGACCTCTCAAGATGCTAGGAAGGACAGCGTGAGTATCATCTGACCTAGTTGATGAATCTCTCCGATTGTTCGCTGATGTTGACGCTGCCCAAATTCCGCCCAGTCGGTTATCTTGTGGTTGTGTCGTTGCGGCAAATGTAGACTTAACTGGTTTACTATCTCTTGGGTTGAACTTTGGTTACTTGCTCGTTGCCACAAATACTGTTTTCTACGATCACTCGATCTGTTCTGAGTTTGTCGTTACACATAAATGACTTTCGAATCATCACTGTAGAACATCATTTTTCAGGCCGCCGACTTTGTCATATTAATCATACGCGAGTTGTTGTTATACATGTGACTTATCCGTCTAGAAAGTGACTGATTATAATTGTCTTAAACTGCCTGCAGGGTTGCTGTTTTGGGACTCGTTCCGCATTCATGTGGCACATGTGTTCTTGACAGGGGAATTGATATAACATCAATATAACGTAAGTCTATCTGAATCAGCTCAAGGAAACTAAGTCCGGGCCGCCGATTTTCCAAGCACAATGCGTGAATTGTGTAAGAACATTCTTTACTTAATTATTTAGATATTACTGCTGCAACATGGCACGGAAAGCTGTGCTGTATATTACACGTGCATCCTCACTTCCAGTTCTTTAGACGAGGGTTTTGAAGCATATGAAATTATTGCCTATATTAACAGGTACGCTTAAAGTACACAGTCAGCGTTTGTATCCCAACATGTATTATGAAAGGGTTAATTACAAACCTTATAGATCGTGTTCAACGGAGACCGTTATCAGGAAGCAAAAAGCTGTCACTTGTTAACATTTTCACGGCAAAACGTAAAATGGAGCATTTGGTTGACCAATAAATTACGTGTGCCAATCACGTGTTGTTTGCATCGTCATCAATAATTTACCGGAGATATCCGTCGTTTCCGGCTGAAATAATTATACGTATCTAACCGGCTGTGGAATCGGATGATATCTCAACATTTCGGATGTAAGGCTAACGAAACGGTCCAGCGGTTTGCTGAAGATCCCTAAGTAAGTTAATACAACAGTGAACTCAACAACACGATACTTTTTGGACAGAAGACGACTTAGTTGATAATTTTGGCTTAGGGCATGAAAATGGATAACAATTAAGCTTTTAAGTAACTCTACCTAATGAAACGAGGGTTGTTGGATAATACGGTCTTCCCAAAGGACACAGAGGTAATCTATCTTTGCTACCCATTTCAGATATGTGCAACATGCTCTTCCGTGTACTGGCCAAACTGTTCACAAGTTCGTTCCAACCCATCAAGCTGAAGCTGGCAAAGTTTGATCTCTGGGACGTTTAATTTTACCGACCTCGATCAAGATCAAATCTATATGAGTAAAGCATGTTCTCATTTGAGTAATTTAAGCTGTTCACCAAGGTATCTCTGAAGGAGACGGTTTCCTACCCATACAATTACGTCGAACACAACAATAAACACGTGAGCATTCCAAGGGATGAGTTATGAAAACTGTTAATGCGTTGCGTTGATAACTTTTACTCTCAAATTAATTAAGCGATCTTTGAGGAATTCATATGTTATGAACATAGATGACATACTGTGTGTCATCAATGAGAATTCCTATAAGATCTGTTTACTAATGGTTTTTAACCCAGCTCATAACAGCACTAACTTTCTTACTGAGTCAGACAGAAGGGGTTGAATAAATTTCCCGGAGAAGCTGGTCCCAATCCAATGAAGAGTGTACCAGAAACAGACTCGGAGTGATCGAAATATTCATTTTTACACTTTCTTTCCGTTAAATCAAAAAGGAAATCCCAAATGATCGCGACGACAGGGCTGAACTGGACTCTCTGAAAGAAGAACACTTGCGAGGTGGCTGCCAGTGCGTTTTACTCAGAAGAAGATGCAAACGGTTGAACTGAAATCTAGATCATTGTCAATGAGTAAGAAACTTGTGAGTAATAGTTTCCCTTGAAAGGGAGATTATGACAGGAGTTGTTACAAGAAAACCCAAAAAGTTACTCCAACAAACTTACTTTGTAGCACAACTGTGTGTGAACCTCCATTCAACCCAGTTGTCATGCCACAACTGAAAGACAAACTTCTGTATTCTAAAACTAGCTTTGCGTTCACTCATTCGTTTGCTTCTTTTGGGTATATGAAATGTGTACACTACAAGACGATTGCCTCATAGTGCACGTGGTCATCATCAGGCATGGTTGAACTATGGTGTGTTTAAAACGACTTCAACCGTGACGGCTCTTCAGTCGATTAACTCGAAGCATTTTGTTAGCAAGAGAGATGCCTTTCAGATAGTCTACCCAGCGCCAGAGATTCGACCCAAAGTTGCGAGATTACGGAGGTTGACCGATTGCGCAACCCTAACCTGTGGGCTCAAAAGAGCTCTCTGCCGACACTTAGTTGGGCCCACAGTTTAGAACAGTGATTGTGTAACCGACAGCACTACGTTGTGTTGTAGTTAGTCAGCTGATCAAAGACAGAATACATGGTTTGTTCGCCACTCTATTTTCATGAGTTCATTGAGTTAGATAAAGCACACCTTAATATAAAGTTCGGCATCGAGTTAGAACATCACGACGGGCTCTCATTCCTAGACTTCGTGTTGATTCGTCGATCGGATGGAATAGTTCAAAGATCAATTCATAGAAAGAACACGTGGATGAGTTAGTACACGCAGTTTCACAGTTTCGTTCCGCTGAAGTACAAGAGGAATTGGGTGCGTTTTCTGATTAACAGAGCGTAAAACATATGGACACCGGACGCTCTCTAAGAAGATGTAACGTATATTCGAGAATCACTCATTGGAAATGAATACCCTGAGCGATGCATAGGTAACTGTTTAAACCAGTAGAGAAAAAGCCGACTTTTATCTGTCTCTCATATTAGAGTGGGGTTAACAGTAAATTATTTAGCCGTAGAGTCTCAGACCTGATCGAGAGTACCTGTTTTGCAATAAGACTTATCGTATCATTCAACACCAGCCCCGTACTACTGTCAAGCCTTAAAATTGCTTTGCCCAAGTTCTGTTCGTCTTTTTATATCCACTGTCTCACTTGTTGTTGTCAAGCCGGTTATGGTAGGAGAACCACAGGAGGACTAATGGAGAGGATATCTAAACAACCCAAGAAATGGCTTTATAATGGTTCAGGAAAACCCATTTCTAGGGCGATTAGTTCCCAGTTAATTGACAGTGATCATCAGATAAATCCGGCTGAAGCTTTCCGAGTCATCTACAAGGGTTGTCATGCTAACCCCCAGACCTGCCAGAGTTTGACTGTTACGAACGGCAGGGGCTATATTGCCATCATGCTATACAACCTCTGTCAGTGTGCCCAAAAACAAACCGTGTAAATCTTTCACCCCCCTTGTTCAATCATTCCACAGCCACTTGAGACCCGAACAAGCGTGAAACACTTCGCACCGATGAACGTGTGTCTCATGGCAGGCACGTGTGACTAACGGATTCACCAGCACTCTCGCCCTCTTCCAGTAGACTGTGATCCACGCCACTGTTGTGGCCTTAAACGACCCAATTGGTTTGCTGTAATTTTTACGTATACCTCACAGTTACCGTATGATGAGAATGACCGAATACAGCTGTTTTCAAAATTGACTCCCTGTGAATTCTACGAGACTACTGGAGACTATTGAGTATAGTCGCACAACCTAGCTTATAGTGTTGATAAAGAGATTACATTGCTGTCTTATATACCTGCGGACAATAGCTCTTTCCATTGATTTATTTTGAGCACTGTGGTGATCATAGCTGGAACATCAGAGAAAGGAAGTTGATTTTCATCACTTGCCTCTTGCGTCATGGTTTTTTCGAAGGAGTGCACTAGAACTGCCTGCACAAGACGATTTCACAAACAATCCTGGCAACCACGCTTTGATGTTGGTTTACCACTAGTCCAGTGATGCTCCCCGCCTGAAATGACAAATTACCTGCCCACGCTTAACCTGCGTTGATTTGCCCGTTTGCCATCCGTTGCACAGCCTACTAGTACAGAATGATGGAAATACCTCATCTCAAGAGGCCCAGATGATAGATCGCTCGTCGTGTATGGGCATGCTGTTTCTGTCGCTAGTTCGAATCCGTCCGAAACCCTGATTTTTCACAATTATGTCTCACCTATATAATTCATTCTGCCAAACTACTCATTAGTGATGAATTAGGCAAATGAGTTGATTTGGAAAATCGATTAATAGCGCACTTGCCGCCCTCTAGGTGAACAAGAATTGCGCGATTGACACCTATGAGTCAGTCATATCTCTTGACAGTCGGTCATAATGGTTTTTTTAACCAGTCAAGGGTAGTCTTGTTACAGCCGAGATGTTTGAGATTTGATCGCCTGATCTGAACTTGTACGTGCGAAAACTACCTTCGGGCGTAAACGTGTGGACAAAAGCTTGACAAGCAATGAGCTGTCCAAATCTTCCTTATTCCGATGTTGGACTGACAACATAAGGGATCTGATAACAACCCTTCATGCCAGGCTGAAGCTTTGATTTGAAAATCCACTTTCTAAAAGGAAACGTTTTGGAAGTATGAACTGAGGATTTAAAAACCGATATTCAAAGAATTACAACGAACACAGTATGAACTCATGAGTACTGGATAACTCACTGTATGAAGTATATAGCGGTAGAACAATAAGTGGATTTGATAAAACAACCCATCTTATTATGACAATCAACTAGTCGAATGAGTATCTGCCTGCTCATAATTTACAAGAGCAATTTACGAGGTCAATTTGCTACTGCAATTTGGACAGGTTTATTCGCCGACTTACTAACTATCTTGCCAGTCCGGACATTTCTTTCCTCGTCTTTGACTGACTGGAAGCTCTTCTGACACAGAAATACACTTATTTATTGATATAAAAGACCACGGGACGCTAGTATCAAGGCTTATGAAATTCTCCAAATTTGTACTACTCCGATTCTGTCCGCATGATCGATTAGGTAGTTTTTAAGTATACAACTGGACAAATCTGTTAACAAAACTCTTCATAGTCCCTTTAATCTGTTATACTTACTCTCATCTCAACCTGCATCAAATTGGTCTGGAATTCGGTTAGTCTCTTCTAGTGTGCTGTTTCACCACGCTTAGTGGTTTGCTTATTTTGTAACATGGTAGGACCTTCCTTTTGGGCAGCTGACGAATAACCTGGCGTGTAAATGTCATGGCCTTCGCTCGCAGCTCGCCGTAAACATACACACCCAGAGAGAGTGTAGCAATTTATAGTAGTAACTCATGATGAATACCCTTCATTCATCGAGTTACCATTTTACACATCTCAGCAGGGTCTTAACGAGACCTGCAAACCGACCTATTGGAACATGCAAAACGGATCGGTAAATCACAGTTTCGCCAAACAACGTTAGATAGTAGGGTACGCAGGTGTAGGTTATAAGGTGAGCGAGTCCAAGGTAGTTTGGACAGCTTGATGAAACAAAGTGACCTTACTTCAATCTATGTATGAACCACTGTATATGATAGATCGGAATAATGTATGTTTACTGTTCGGGGTCACACCAGTGATTCAGGCGGTAAGAATTGCAGAAGTAGTAGAGTAGTCAGAATGGTGAGAACAAAAAATCGTGTGCACCTGGGAGGGCCGATTTCACAGAAACGAGAGATACGTGGCGCAAACTACGAGAAGTCTTCAAGACAGGGAAGTGGACAAGCTTATCAACAAGGATAGGATGCAATGAGATTGGGTTGGACCAGTCTCCTGATTGGAGAATTTTCACATAACCAAAGTCTACGCACATACTGCTGCAGGTCGTGAAGGGGTTGATCGACACCAACCAAAGACAACAATCAGTTGCTACATCAATTTCGTTTGTAAGTAGTGGTGACTAAAGCAGGTTATTTGAACACTTGTTGGATTTTAACAACCTAGGGCAAAGTCGTGGAAAGTAACAACGAACGAGCCATTCAGAACGTAATGTGTAATGGCAATCAATGATGCCCTGTTAGTTCTCAATAAAAGGGTACTGTTTTTCTAATAAATTGTAATCGATCAATGGAGCTCAGACCACGGTTGTTCTGATCTTTTGTACACGGTACCATAGTGTGCGACAACTATAACTTGATGTGACTTGTGTTGTGATGGTTCCATGTGCGTTTTTTTACCGAAGTGATCTTGTAATATGAAAGTGATAACTGATAGCAGATTCTGGGAAACCCTGATATCTTTGAAGCACTAAGGTCATTATAGCTTTCTGTATGAGTACAAAAACCCAGACGTTAGAAGGACTGGTTATCAGCTTGTGTCATGTATTACCACACCCAGTGTATGTATCTAACCAACTGAAATTCAATGTAATCCCGAAGTCGGATATTTTAATTCATACAGAGATGTGGCTGCGGAAGGGTAGAGAGACAATACTGTTATGTCGTCCTGGACAACGGACAGACATGATGAAAAGATTGATCGTCCATGTTTTTCTGGTTGTTATGCTGTAAAGACAGAGGGGGTTGATGCTAAGAATGCATGCAGTATACTTAAAACTTATGAGTTGATTAGAAGACGGCACAGTGAAAAGAAGGCTAGATAACGTACGTGGTAGATAAAAAGTATGATTGTGAGTACAAATTCAGTCTTCTTCACATTGAGCTGTATTGTTACCAAAATGTATTAAACGAACGCTAGTGTATCGTCACTATTTTTCATGCCAAAAGACTAACGTGTTATACGGAAACTAATCCATAAGAAGCTTTAACAAGGAACATATTATATCAGATTAATTCTATGTAAAATATAAACTCAGCCTCACCGCTGACCGATGACAGCTTTCTCAATCCCGTAGAGTTTTGGTCACATCTTTTCTCTTTTAAAGCTCGTCAGTATCATATCATCGTCATATCATATGATTACCAATGCAGGGATGTGAGCCCTGAACATACTTTCATGAGACAGCTATGTTGACAACTGCACCAGTGACCTCATGATTTGCGCGACTGAATTTTCATCTGAAGATATTCAGTCATATTTTCCTGTTACTAGCTGTCAGATTCCCTTGTCAAAAGGGGCTAGCTGAAAAGGCTATGGAAATGAGAAAGTTGCGATCAACTGACAGTGATGTTCAACTTGCGTTTACCGAAATCTTCTGCTGCATACCGGCAATCGAAATGTTGCCTAACAAGTTGAATGATTTCGGCGATTTTAACTAGCCCAGAAGTCCTAATGGATTGAAAATGACAGGACCGTTATTGATTAACCTCTCTGTGGTGATCGGCCAGTCTGATCACTACTCACGAGCGGAGGTGATTAAGCATTCAGTGAGCAAAATTCAGCCATGCCTAATGTGAAGTCAGCGTTGCAGTCGTCATCAGGGTTGCCGGACTTTAACTACCGATAACGGCAGAAATACGTACTGGTAACAAGAGCTAACAAGGGTGTATCTCGAGTAGTGTTTAGTCTGGAAAGTATATCTGAATGCGAAGGTTCCGATCGATTTTGATTGATGCTCAGTTTGTCTTGACCGAAATTCCGTATCAGTTACTAGTAATTTTCAGAGCATGTGAAATCAGTATAACTGCCACTATGTCTTGACACAAGTTTTAGTGTATTCTAATTGAGATGGGACCCAGTTTTGAAAACTCAGGGCTGCTGTTAAACTCAAACCGGCAAAGGAAGCAGCAACCACAAACACGGCAAGCGCCCAACTCGTTGAGCTACGAAACTAGGTCGGGAGCCTGAAAATTTCCGATTTGGATTTCGTCATCCAACCAACCCGCTGTCTCATATGGAGTCCATCAAATGATCCAGGGATCGACTGCCTTAGCACGCTCACGCTGGAATCCACTAACACCACTGTTGAGCAAGGAAAACGTATTCTCAATGTGTAGTTTGGCAGCAATGATGACTCAAATGAGACCCAGTTGTGAAAAGTCAGGGTTTCGGCTGGATTTGAACTAGTGACAGAAGCTGCCTGAATGGTTTCACTGTCATGAAATTTCATCAGGTCTACATGGGAAATGTATACCAGATTCAAGTTTTGTTCCAGTAAAAAGTAACCAGTAGTGTATGTTCTTGTCGGCGAAAGGACACCGCACCCAAACTCTGGATCGCGTGTCGATTATATAATCGACCAGATATATTCAAAAGTGTGAATGCAATTGCTTCTGATTACTACCGAGAAGACCATCGACAGTACACTATGACTGTCGTGTTAAATTCGTTCTGCTTTGAAAGGCCACAATCAATTTAACATTTATATTTAACCTACCAAATTACTGGTAACTGGTTCGAGTTTTAGTGAGTAGATGCTGCGCAATATAAGCGCACTAGAGGTAGGTAGTCCTTTTTTAGTAAAAAGCGGTCAAGTCTCTCATTAACTGACTTGAACCTTGAGAGTACTCCCAACAAATCACGTTTCAACTTCCGTTTCATGGTTGGCACGTCACGGTGACTAGGTCCAAAGAACGCCAGCACACGTCCGTTGCAACAAGTTGCATGCACTGTGCCACTTGTGATATCCTTCAAACTCTGCGCATATAGTGTAAACGATAAACTGAAAGACTTGATGGTGTACGAGCGAACGCCTTTGTAGTTCAGTCGATCAATACGTGTAAACCAGAGAACACGTTAAGGTGGAAACAAGACCCCAATCTTTCGGAACAAAACTAAAAAGATTACAGTGGCGAGCCTTGAGAAGAAAAAAACCAAGCAAACAATTAAAATGAAGAGCATGAGGAACTTCAGTAGACAGATAGATATTAGTACATTCTATGTATGATAAGGAATACAAGCTCAGAGAAAATCAACCGATTCCTTCAGGATGTGATGCACGAAAGATTTAGTAAGTAAGTGGATAGCAAGCATTCGTAGCAAAGAGTTTTTAAAGAGAAGCGAGGGATTGATACACGCCGAATAATTTATTGTATAAGGTTAAAGCTGTACGTCATTCAGTGCTACGGTGATTGGTTGACACTTATTGTCACCTAGAGAATCCTCAATTTGGGTCAGTTCAGGACGATAGTATAACTATGCAATATGTAATGAGATCTTAGTTGAAGTGTCCAAAATGCAAATACTCTTACAAATTTAACATTGCTCCTTTAACGCAGAATTACCTGGCCAAGAAAGTCAGATGTGGCACATTAGTGTAAACCAGACATCATTGTGGTGATCAGCAGTCCTCCAATAGACTATCCTTTGCTAAGGATAACGATTTTGAAGTCAACCCAGTAGTCCGAAAGTTTGCCTCATCAGCAGTTTTCATACATTATTTTCATTCGTCTCTGGTTTACACCTCTGGATGTCAAAGTTCTCATTTTCACTGATATCGGTATTTCAGTGGTTGACATTGACACATGACTATCGGTTAATAATATTTGGTTGATTGGAACTCTATCCTGTTCATTCTTTCTTAATGCTTTGCGTCATGTTTAATGAGTAAGTCCTTAATAAAGTACACACCTCTTTAACCGTCAGTTTGCTGGTTACTAGATTCACGAAATGTGAGAACGAGGTCTGTGAAAAAGGTTCGAAGAACTACAGTTGCAGATCGTGGACAATGTCTATTGTGACATGCTTGTCAAATAAATTAACCAAAAGACGTGTTAGGTCGCTTCCATTATAATGTGTGTTTTCAAATTCACGATCTTGACAATCCGTTTGACTTCATAACCGATGACACTCTGAGATACTTCAAAGAAAAGGTGCCGCTAAATCATTAGACTGAGTTGTTGTACTACCAACGTTGATTGTCCACGATGCCATTCATTTTATCAATGAACATTGTAGATGTGACTGGGGAACAGTGGTTGATCATCACCCCTAATTAGTGTGAGTTTAATGTATACATATGTACATACGAATATGTTAGAGTTATCCCCATTTACTTCTATGGCACTCACTCGTCTCTTCGTTGACGATACTTCTTAGGTTCGCTGACGACCAGACAATCCGCGACGGCCGGCACATTCACCACTGTAGTTTTGGCAATGTAACTCAGTTACGTCTTTTGGCTCACAACTGCTAAGGTTCTTTTACACAACACGCTCATGAGCTCACGGACACACAGTTATCGCCCACCGAACTTTCGCACGCCTTGTCCGGATTTCACTACTTCAGGCGATCTGGTTCAGAGCTGCGTCCTTCCATGATTTACGATCGATGTTGCAACCCGAGCCAATCAGCTGGTACCGAGGTATCTCTGCTTCTGAATACCATGATTTTCCCTGTCTGTTTTCAGTTGGTTATATAAAGGCAGCTCCAGGATTCGTTCATCAGTCTTCCGGCATACGTTTCCCGACCAAATATATTGGTTACGGGCTCGATCCCGTCTATGTTTGCTAGCCGCTCTGTGTTCAGAACCATGTTCGGCCACGAAATAAGCTCTAGACATTGCCGATTTAAGCGGGTAACATACTGCATAATTTGCTTATATATTATTCACTTTTCAGTCATAAAACAGCGTGAGCAACGCCACTACGAGGTAGACAAGCAGCTTGGCTTGCATCACCAGGCTACGTTCCCTTCAAATATTATTTTAACGGTGTTGATATTTAAACCACACTTGGTTGATGTGGTCGCGAAAGTTGCAGCGACTCTCTCCGAACCGTCTGACCACATAGGAGGCTTTGATTACCTGGTCGTGAAATAGTTAGTCGAAGAACGTGTGCGCAGTATTCTACTTGAACACCATCTGTTGAGTTCTGAAGTGTAACCACTGGTAGTTTAGTTAAAAATAAACGATATGAAGCTGAAGCCAACACCAAGCACTGTTTCACACCACTGATTATTTTCTAATTGTAAGAGATCGATCCACAAAACCGCACCATCACCTTCATATCAGCATGTAACGATTTGTTTAGTTTAACGAACTTATCTGGATATCCAAACCCACCAAGCACCACCCACAATGCCTCGTGGCTTACAAAATCATACACCTTGATGAAATTTACAATGAGAATATAATTACGAGTGACTGTACTTATGAAATTTTTTCTGAATCAATCTGGTGATGAATGTGATGTCCGCAAACTGCACTGTTCTGCATAGAAAATCGTCTTCCAAGTTTTGACATTAAGTCAGTTGGCAACAGTAAGTGATCATCTGGTTAGTTGCTATGATTGACTATTCACCATCATCTAGTCAATGGCAGATAAAGAAATAAGTAGGCTGTCAAAGAGTTTGCGTCAGACTTCTGATGTCTTCCCGTCATGTACACGAAGGGCTAGGTATTTCGTCGACTAGTGCTTTAGTAGACAGGACGGATAAATTAAAAACTGCATTCAGCTGACTATAAAGCTCTGTGATGTCGACGATCGCTGTAGCCCTGCATCCAACAAAACTGATCTTAACATCAACCACCCTCGATTTGCGAGACTGTTAAGCGGGTTGACGTTATACTCATGTCCTCTTTGCTTGCACTCATAACAGAGAAAACAGATGGTCCATCCTTTTTCATATCGTCGGTAGGTAATGTCAGACCAACCTTAAAGGGAACGGTGACCGCATATTTTGAAGTTGCATTCGTCTTTGAGTTCTGCGTTCGCATAGCATCTGGATTTCATCGCTAGTTTTCTGATCTATAATAAACACGCTTGCGAACGTCCATAAACAACGTAGTCCTGACTAACATATACACTTTGCTGCATTCCCTCCTCCTCACATATCGCTGTTGTGGCAAATAGTTCGCGAAGTAAACGCTACTATACGATTCTGCAATCAAAGAAATTTTAAACATTGAGTCTCCTTAATTCATTTAGTCAAAACAGAGAGGAGACATATATCGCGAGATGTCTCCTCTCTGGTTTGACTAAATTAAAGAAATGGCGACGGTTGGTTCATGATGGGGTTTCTGCCCTGATATAGTTCGCAGTCATCATCGACTTGATATGATCAGATTATGAAACAGACACCGCGTTCCCGATTTATGAGCGATTCAGTAGAATGTGTGGCCACTGTCTGTATTCTGAGCTCATTATCTTATGCAAAACATCTTCTCACTCAGATTTACGTCAGTGCCACGCCGACTCGGGTCTACCGCAACGACTGTGACGCATCTTTCTGACCGTCCTGTGCTGCATCGATTTAATAACGTAAGCGCATTCCATATTCTGACGGACAGCGCCCTTTATCCAACGGTATGTCACAGGATGACTTGAGGGATTTCCACAAAGCCTCCGACTGATCTATCTGACCTGCTGGATAAGACGGTACAGAATTTTCTGAGACCTAATACGAAACCCAGAATCTGACTTACTTGAGATTGAGGGGTCTAATTAGACTGGGGTTGGTAAATTAGAGAACACAGACGGATTTCGATAATTGCTGTCCGCGATAAATGTGTTCAAAGCTGTATCAAGTTTCTGAGGAGGACCATAAGATTTTATACTTTATTAAATGATACACCAGAATGTCTTTGGATGGAGAATATATTCCCCAACACTATCTTCTATATATAGACGACAATAATGCGGTAACTGGAAGTATAGATATGCATACGGATATGGGGTTGTACCACACAAATTAAGCACTCTTATGTAGTCAGTTGCTTGGCATACCACCATGAACGTCAGTAGTACATGTTGGGCTCTTCCATCATGGCCTTTTTGACATGTTTAAATATGATGGTATCGCAGTCCTAGTTTGCATATCACTCCGGATGAACACTGCTCACAAGCTTAATTATCACGTCAAGTTAACAGAAATATACACATACCAACATAGTCCAATGTCAAATCGACCATTATTATCTTAAAGTTTCATGAATAGAGTATTTAAAAGTACTAACCTGATAGTAGTTTCGTCATCTCATACAACTTTCAAACTGGAACTGTTTAGTAACCAACTTATGTACGAAATATAGTTGACTAACTCATTTACTACTGTTAGTGTCCAAAACGATAGCAAAAATATGTAGTGCCATAGAAACAGCAAAAATTGGGTTCGCATGAAAAAAGATCTGTCATCAGTCCCAAGACCTACAAACTACATGAGTCAACAGTTTATGCACACAAGGCCGGACGACGAGTATTGATTAACATTGCCTCAGACGGAGCAAGTAATTTATGATTCCGAAAGCACAATAATACACTAAACGAGTTGGCGGAATTAACAACATGACCTGTTTCCATGATGTGCTTTGCAGTGGATGAGGTCGGATTTCGGTTCAACCGTTGTGTTGCCCTTGACTGTTGCGTCATCGCACGCACAAACTTCTTAGGCGTATATTCAGCCATTCTTCGTTGTAAGCATCAATCTAATCTGCCGATATGGATGTCACCTCAACTGCAAGTGAACTGATATATTGCATGTGAGTCAGAATATTTCGGTAGATCACAATTCATCATCATAACACCCGTCAGCCTGACCAAACGGTACTGTGGCTCGGGCCGCCACCCACCTCAACAGTGATGTGGAATATTCCAGAAGAAAACGTTAGTAAGAAGGTTGAACATTATTAAAAGAAGACTAAGCGGAAGATTTAGAAATGGTATGGATGCAGGTTCGCCATTGACTGCGACACATCGCCATCTCGGACACCGTCTCTAGCCAGCGGTTTGAGTGATCATGAGGACCCCATCCAGGCAGGCGACACCTACCCACTCTGCTCAATGGAGCAGTCAGGGTCTTCATATTTAGTGACCACGTTGTTGCTTGACCACCACGCGGTTTTACCCAACCGTTGGTGGCCTCAGTATATAATATCCGGTACGGTAAACGATCAGATGACATACGGAGTACGTGACCTAACCATCGCAAGCTGCGTACCGTGATTAGTTGACCAACTGATCGCGCATCCGGTGCGTTTCGTAATACCCTTCCTTTCAGCGACAACCGGACGTCTTTTCGACGCCACAGATGACGCAGTTTGGCAAGGACAACTAGTGCCTATGCAATCCTCGCTGATAACTCATCAGCAATATTACAGGCTGATGAGATAGTGCTACCCAAATATGTGAAACTGACAACAGTCTCAAGCGGATTACCTGCAATGATGAAAGTAGGAGTTGAAGTACCCCAGTCTTGAAGCAATACTTTGCTATTTAAAGGTCCAAAGCGCATTCCTTGCAAACCAGCCCG
>JTDE01001888.1:12229-44699 GCA_014338405.1 Paragonimus skrjabini miyazakii | reverse complement strand
CCCCCTTTTTGAAAACGGGAATGACTGTTGATAGGCACCAATCATGAGGCACCTCTTCAGTCTCCAAAATCGTCTGGAAGAGTCGCGTCAGTTCTGATATCAACCTCTCCTCACCATCCTTAAAAAGAGAAGGAGGGAGGGGGTCTGGACCAGGGGCCTTATTACGCTTTTATAAATTAAGCTCCAGGACCACTTCTGCTTCCGACGGAGGACCGTCTGGAATGCAATAACTGACCATTCGGGTTTCGTTGTCCACATAATTTGGTTGAGGCCAACTGAAATGCTCTTCAAAATGTTCAGCCCACATGTCAAATCGGCTCGATTGGTTGGTGATAAGTGAACCATCTTTTTACTTATGGCCTAACTTACACCGACTTGACGGCCAGTACAACCACGGATCAGGGAAAATAGCCTTCTGCTATTCCCAGGTAAGAAGGCTCTTTCCATCTCTTTCAATTGTTCGTCCAAGTAGTGCTCACGGTCTTTGCGCAAACTTTTAGTCAGCTTGCGTTTAAGTTCTCGACGGTCGTCATCATGTACAGAACCAGGTGGGATCGAGCGACGCTTGTTCATGAGGTTTACCGACGTGACGGAAATCCAGTTCCGTCGCAAATGAACAGCTCCGTCGGAACATACCTGTTCACAGCACGCTTTCATAGCTTCGGCGATTTGTTCCCAGTGTTCATTAAGATCCTTCATCTGACTTGAGCTGGGCAACTTCTTCACCAACGCCTTTTGGTAAGCGTTCTTTACATCCTCATTGCTCGAATACCAGTTAAGCACTTTACATTTACGAGCGTCTGTCCTCTGGGCAAATAATAAAACGAAACGGGCACGCACAACAGCATGGTCCGAGTCCAGGTGGTTGCTCCAAAAGGCACGACAGTCCTTAACAGAGTGGCGCCACCTGTAACTGACTGCTGTATGATCCATCTGTGTCCACGACTGAGAAGCACACGGAAGTCTCCAAGTAACACTGCTTTTTTCTGTGTTGGAATGCAGTGCTCGAAATATACATGCCGTGGGATGCGCACAGCTGCAGCAGTCTTTCACCATTATCAGTGCGTTGTGCCCGAACACCAAACATACCTCCTAGCCGCTTCTCATCCGGAGAAAGACGACCAAGCTGAGCATTAAAATCGCCCGCTAGTATGATGATGTCTGAGTGTTTAGTTTGCCTCAGAAGGTCAACGAGGGCGTCATAGAACGCCTCTTTGGTAGCAACCGAACAGCTGTCCGTTGGAGCGTACGCCGATATAATGAATACATAGCGTCTTTCTGATTTGCGTCCAGCGACGTTTACCGATGTGTTGAGTCTGACAGCGCACAAGTGACTTCATTGGGATCCAATCGAGCTAACATTGCTCCGCTCTGGAACTCAGTGCGATTCCCACCCCAGCTTGATCGCGAGATTTAGCCTCAGCGTCACCAGAAACCCTGGGAGAAAGCCGCTTGGATCGACAGTTATCTAGAGGTGCGTTCAAATGGATAACCCTGCTAGAATCGTAGACTCGCGTCTCCGAAACACAGCACACAACAAGTTCCAGGCTTGACAGAATGCTTGCCACGGCAGCTTGCTGATCGACTTGTCGAAGAGTGCGGACATTGAAGGCACCAATGTTTACCAGTTGTCTTGGCCTCAGAAAACAATTATCGTTCGAAGACACATGGAAAGTAAAAGGAATGGGGGTCAAACAGTAGAAAAAAGTTGAGATCGGTTAGTAATGTCATTGTCGAGAGAACGATAACTTCTGATACTTCCTGGTCGTTTATGCCGCGGAAGGGGGTTGACTTGAGGGACCCCACCCCGAGCCTCTGACTCAAAAGTCTGACCTGCGAGACAACAGGATACAGGGTTTTCTTGCAGGAACCCACCCAGAGTCAATGACTCAAGAGTCTGACTCACTTGGTAGTGAGGGGCTTGCCTAGCCCGAGGAAACGGTTAATAAGACAATGATGTCTTATTCTGAGCACTGCTGCGCGCAGTGGATGGACTCGAAGCGGAATCGGGCTTTTGTGAGACACTAGATGTTTTTCGACCGTACTAGATAGTACGCCAACAGTCACGGTCAACCGTTGGGCGATCGGAGGGTACCTTATCTAACCCCCTTCTTCCTGATACGGAAGACAGCAGTGCCGCAACTATGAAAATAGTTCTGCTGTATGCTCATAGGATCGTGCCTCACACAATCCAATGAGTGTAACCGCTTTTCGTCTGACTGCTCCCCTTTGGCCTGTCTGACAAGGCTGCACCTGGAAGGACCGGAGTCCTAATCAGCATAGCCCGCTGGATCAAAACAGTACACAAGCCTGAACACCTCGCCAAGGTAGCAGCATAGGTCGGGAGGTCACGATTATGAACAAGCTGAGCGACACTCCTAGTTTTGAGTAGCATCCGCACATACAACACGAGCTTTGGACAGATTGTTGATCTTGCTATATAAGACGACTACAGAACGCCAAACTATTTGGTTTTATTAAGAGTGCGGAAGACCAGGATTCTCTCAGTCGTTACTTCCTCGTTTGATGTTGAAGGAGAAATCGCCCGGAATCAACATCAGCCATGTCAGGCTAGCAACTTTGCCTGTCGAGGCTCCACAAAAAAGGCTGAACAAATATCTAGAGACTCAGTAAAGTTTTACGTCTACATTTAACACATGTCACAGATAGTTGGAGAATTTCGTTAAGGCCATACTGAAAAATACTAGAATCAATACCCTGCTCAGTCTTCAGGGAACTTTGTCGAGTTCGGATGAAGTGTGCTTACTCCATACAAGTAGTTTGAAACACGTACAAAACTTATCGCCAACTCAGTTTACTCGAGCACCATCGGAGGTTCTACCCCTCGAAGTTGAATTTAAAATTCCACCCGAAAGAATCAGTGCAATTTGATAACCTGTATGATCACATGAAAGACTTCTCCCCAGGGTTGCAGGACAACGTGGGATGGTTCCGGGTGAAGCTGATCGATATTTTGCAAAATTTCCTGACCTGTGCATCAACACTGCTGTCTGACATCTAAATGTTATCATGTTCTAGAACAACTGCGAGTAATGAAAGACTTGATTTTCCTTCAGCTAGACGAAGGTTTTAGTATAGTTATCACGAACAAGGCTGATTATCAGTTCGACATGGAGGGTATCACCGCGGATATATGAAAATTTTACACAGACAATACGGATGACGACAATATTTTAGTAGAGGAACAAACTTTAAGAGAACTTCAAATCTTACTAGCACATGAAGACTTCTCAGAACTTCAATACAGACAAATGAGGCCAACCGAAACCCGCATACCGCAGTTAAGAATTGCTCTGAAAAACACTAATGCGGTGTCCGATTAAGACCAATCATGTGCACTTTGAACTCGAAAGACCAAAAGCTTATCAGATGGCTTGTAGACATTCTCCATCCCATCCATCATGTGTTTAATCCCCACTATGTAAAATATCCTTTTGAACTGGCCCAAACTTTAGAGAACTTATCGGTGAAGTCATGTAAAGTGTATTCTATTGATGTTGACTTTGTTTACAAACGTTTCCCTCTGAGGAACAGTTGATTTTTTGTGCGACTTTATTTCCCTTCAAAATTTACCTCTTTGTTCCCAAGTTAGTTACCAAGAAGAACTTACACTTTTATGCACAGAGAATATCCGTTTCAATTTTGGAGGATCGCCTTAAAAATAAGTTGATGGTGTAACGATGGATAGTCCATTGTGCCCAGCACATGTGAATATATTTTTAGGAATTACAGCCATCTGATGATAAAGATGATACCAGCTTCTGTAAGTGATATGCAGATGATATTTTGATTTCTACCATTAATATTCATTTTGTTTAACTCCTAAACCCTATTGGTTCTGTTCATCTGAGTTCCTCTGATGCTAATGAAGAAAAAACAAAATACAATTTCAACTTCATAGACATTTCACTCACTAAACAGCATGATGGCTCACTATAACGCTCATTAACACACTAAGGTCACTTGGGTCGATCAGCATTTGCAGTGTTCTATTTATGTGCCAATTACTTACAAACAATGTCTGGTACGAACCTCATTTAATGGAGCCCGGTAAGTCTGCATCGATGACTGCTTACAAGAAGTGCAGGAGAGATTAAAGAAGATGCTACTACGGCACCCGAGAAGTTCATCGGTATTCACAGCCCAAAAAAATTGACCATGACTGCCGTGAGAACGGTTCCTACGAAGCGGGTCTTTCTGAACCTGTCTTTCGAAAGGCGTCCACATCAAGATTAACGTAAACCGAAAATTGCAATCTGCGTTCAATAGTACATACCCTGCGGTTGAATTGCGGTTGCTACTCACAACCAGAAGTGTCGCTGAGCTTGTTTATAATCGTGACCTACCGAAATATTCTGACTCACATGCAATATATCAGTTCACTTGCAGTTTAGGTGACATCCATATCGGCAGATTAGATTGATGCTTACAACGAAGAATGGCTGAATATACGCCTAAGAAGTTTGTGCGTGCGATGACGCAACAGTCAAGGGCAACACAACGGTTGAACCGAAATCCGACCTCATCCACTGCAAAGCACATCATGGAAACAGGTCATGTTGTTAATTCCGCCAACTCGTTTAGTGTATTATTGTGCTTTCGGAATCATAAATTACTTGCTCCGTCTGAGGCAATGTTAATCAATACTCGTCGTCCGGCCTTGTGTGCATAAACTGTTGACTCATGTAGTTTGTAGGTCTTGGGACTGATGACAGATCTTTTTTCATGTGAACCCAATTTTTGGCTGTTTCTATTACTGTTGCTATCCGCATATCGTATGTATTCTAATGTTTTACGTTTGGGACTGAAGAGTGTAAACAAACTGTTATCGTTTCGGAAATTGAACAGTTGACAACCTACAACATACAGCTTGCTCTCAAATTCCACTGGATAAGGGACAATGAATGTTTGCTAATCAAGTCATTAATTGCGTGTTTCCATACAACCGCACATTTGCAACGTTAGTTCTGAAATTGTGATGATCAGTTTGAAATATATCCCCCAGATAATTTATGTGGATATATGTATGAAGTATTTCTTGATGGAAATCAGCTTATGTTTTTGTTTGACCCAGGGTTGGAAGGTCTATTATAAAGACTTCCGAATAAGGCATTTTCGAAAAGTTCACACAGGATCGAAAACGTGAAATGGTGTAGACTGTTAGCTGTGCGCACTGGTTACGTTTACCACAAGTACTTTTCCATTGTTTTCTTGAAAAAGAACGGCGCAGGATCCTAAATAATTTTTACAATTATAACGGCAAGTCACCGATATGTAAAATCAATCGCACAACTGTCCAGGACAGTGGTGGTATCTTGGTTAATGTAAGTTTGTTCAATTTCAAAATCCGTCCGTTCACAGGTCGCGCTAATCGTATACTTGACGTTGAGGAAACCGAAGATGTAAAAGTTGATTTCAGGAGGTCCGTCTGAGTGACAACGTATTTGTTATTGTCGGAGTGCGGACGAGTTTATCTCCGCTACCTGAACCGGTGTGACCGTCGACATTTGTGGTTTTTTGTGTTCAGTCGACATCCGGATCCTCGGATCATTGGCCATTTCACGTCTGGTTGTTAGCAAAATAAATGGGAAAAGGTGATCAAATCGTTAGAACGGAAAGTACATCAATAACGAAACCGTTGATTGTACTGAGGTCATCAACCAGTTTTATTTAGTGCAAAATTATTCTCACAGTTATACGCATTATCTCTAACCGAGTGAAACACCCCTTATATATGGAATTTTTAAAGATGAACCAACTCGATAAACATGCCAAACTACTCTTTAGTAGTATGAAATATGTATTGAAATAATTCTCCATTTTTTGAACCACTGATTCATAGAGCGCTTAATTTAAATGTGATGACCAACATTACTAAGTAATCACTAACTGCATATGATGGAATCCCGTCCGTTGTGTACTTCACAAGGTATTAGGTGAATGTTCACTGAGTGAACAGTTTGAGGAAACTTCTCTTGCAAACAATCATGAATTCTGCTAAGTTATGAAAGGTGTGATAGATATAAATTGAGCCATACACCAACGTGCCAGTAGCTTTCATACATATAACACAGAGCTAGTGTCCATTGGGAAGAAACTTCAGACTCCATCGATCAAATCCATGCTGTTCAGCGTTTGTGTAATACAAATCAGTCCTGTCTAATATAAGGTCAAGGGTTTAGTGGTTATGGACGAACTTCGAGTCCATCGAATATCTTTTAAAAAGGTTGTTCCAAAGGTCTTTCTGAATGAAAAGGCTGGAGTCAAATGTGAGTTGTATTCAATGCATACAAGCTGTTAATTAATCAAGTTCATTTTTACTGTTAAAACCTACCACCTACACGTTTCTGGCGAACTTTGCCAGAAAATCAATATATTATAGCTGTTAGGAACTGAAATTACAAACGTTTTATAACATAATGCTATCAAATAAATATTTTTCCAGCAATATTTGTTTGTAAATCCAGAAGAATTTCAACTGAGTACCGTCAAATGCAATGTACACAGAATGGATTTATGAACTAGGAAGCCAACAAATTCTCAACAAACTTCCTCAAGTTGCTTAAGTGCATGTTGGTTATAGGTAACTTTATAGAGCCTTCCTCGAAATATACACATCCTATGTGTTTATCTACATGAAATCAAAGTCCTTATTTTCACTCTAAGTTGTCAACGGAGATCCCCCCAAAACCGTTGCTATAAGCAGAAGTGAATGGGACTGAATGAAGAGAACGGAATTTGCCGTCGACTGAACACTTCAATTTTTCTTGTAAATGAAGTACATTGAAAATATTTTCCTTGAAGCAGAGTATAAATTGCAAAATCTGTGATTTTATTGGCTTACAGCTTAGAAATCGCAACACTGGCAGTGTGTAGATGCAGAATTGCAGCATCCTCTTTCTTCTTTCAATATGGTGTAGTAAAGCTGAAGAAGGATAGTCTTTCATATAGAAGTCTGCTGAAAAATAAGCAGATTTTCCAGGGAAAAAGCGGCAGTCAGCATCTTGATGTCAGTAATACAAAACTGTGACCTAGTCACAGGCGACAACCTACTTCCCTGTAGAGATCAGACAAGCGTTTTGTCCCTTATGCAATAATACACCGCACGATAGCTCAGCTAACGTGTGTATACATACGTATGCAATCGATAAAAATTTGTCGAGTTGATGTGCGATAAGATATGTAAATAACTCTATGAGTTAGTAGTGTATATAATTATGATTAAGTTTTAACCTCCTAGTAGTAAAAGCTACACATAAGTATGTCACACCAGTTATAGACTGGTGAATCTAGAAATCTGGTGATGTTTCAGGAGCCTGACCTTGTACGAGACCTGCGCTTCTGTTGGATACAAAACGTTCATCGGACAAGAGGCACTTGCGCTGCTTCAAGACGATAGCAACAGAACAGATTACCAGTCACTGTTGCGGATTGGAAATAAACTCACTGTTGATGCTTCAAATGTAGTTTTGTTTTTACCACCAACGATCAGGCCACTAATTCCTTTCGAAGTTGCCTTGAAAATTTCACTTCAATGAACACGAAAGCTGAGCAACACTAGAATACATCGTAAATCTTCCAATGAACGTCAGACTCTGGAGTTGACAACCGAACAAATTACGGCAGCGACCATTTAGTCTAGTATGTGATAATGACATGAGATGCTCAGTAACTGAAACGACAGTGGTTTGAACAAGCTACGCGTAGTAGAGAAAGCCGATATCTTCCATAGTAAAAGTTCGACCTATTCCTCAAGAGTATTAACAAGGTACCTGATAGTGTTCAACAATCTTTCAAACAAATTTATCGTAGTTACCTATTCGTCACATCTACGTACGAGCTGTGCGGAAATTAGTCTGAATTTTGCCAACGCCCATTTGAGGAGTACGGTGCTGCAAAGCGTATTATTTGGAAAAAAAAGCAAATTTTTAAGGTCAAGAGAGTTATTGACCAAATCATTGTATTCAAAATTGAACTAGACAAGGAAATTGCATTCCTCAATCTGTATTCATAAAGGACAGGCTGGAATAGTCTGCCATTCTCATAAGTACTGGGTGAATGAAGGTACTCTTTGTTATAAAATTAAGCTACTGTGTTACTACGTTTTTCGTATTCCTAATAGACAGCTTTTAAGAAGTGAGTCTGGCTACCGCTGTCAGCGTCGGTTGCAAAAGTTATTAACTTCGTCTGTTAGTTACTATCAAATCACATTTTAGGAAAATATTAAATACAAAACCGATATATATATATATATATATGGTAGCGTAGTTTTGGATGGTATAAAGTACGGATTGATAGTTGATTGACCTCGACAGAAACTTATTTCAAAATATTGACTAGGTCGGTAACAAGCAGACCAACGCAAACTGCGTAAAGTACATTGAAAAAAAACCAACATTAATGTCCACAGCTGGGATACAGTATGCAAGGACCGACAGAAGATTCATGAACTTGAGTTTCAACCGGTTTTTCGGGAGAAGAACACTAATTTTGAAAGGCTTTCTAATTTAGGAACAACTTATAAATAAGTGGCAGTTACGTTCATTGTTAGTGCTTCATTCTTAATACAGAAGCTTCGTCGAGCCAACTGAACCAACCACAAAGTTAATGGTTTTCCGAGCAACTAAGCTAAGCGAACAGAGATAGATGGCAGTAAATTGAATATAAACAGTAGTCAGTATTACATGCGGACCGCCAACTAAATTTAACCAGAGACACATGAAGATGACGACAGAAGTGGTGAACAGTATGGGGTTTTGGTTTGTACAAACTGAACAACACATACCTCATATGCGTTGTCGTATCGTTATAGATTTTCAATCAGTCCCTTTCGAAAGAAAACGTTAGACTTGAGTTTGGTCCTCGTTACAGCTCGTAAGCAGTACATATTCTTGCCACACCTGAGGCTAGAACTCTGGCCACGCTTTCATTCGGCAATCCTATTGACCAGTGCGCCACTGATCTTATGACTGAAGTGTTGTATGCAAACACCCAGCCACATTCGTTTACGGGTAACATTCAGGGTTCTCAACCATCCCGAGAAGGGACAATAATCACTTGGTTAACTCTAATCGAGTTGTAACAAGAGCGAAACTCAAGTGTAGTGTCTCTCTTCGAAAGAGATCGACTGGGAAGCCTGTGGGAATGCGACAAATGCAACCTATTTTGAGTGATGTTTTATTCACGTAATGGCAGACGTTAGATCGGTATGGCCAATCAGATAGTCTAGCAGGTAACTCAACTGCTGTTGAGGGACATACGTTGTTGTGTAACAGGCAGTTGCGTTGTGACTACACTACTCACAAGTAGTGTACCACTCACAGGTAACATTCAGAAACAAAAAGGTAAGCTCCCAATGCCAGGAAGACGATGGACCAGAAGAGACTATCGAAATGATGTGTACGCGCTGTGGTAGAAGTCCCACCAAGGCGAATGATGACGTACTGTCTCTTAATGTATGTGAATGCACGTCTGCAGTGCAAATGAGTGTACGCGTTTGTGGTTCCACTTTTAACGACTGTCCGGGAGTTCTCGCAATAAACGAATTCTCAGGCCAAGCGTTTTTTGCGGTCACAACAAATGAAGGAATCACTGGGAATCTTGTTTTAGATAGCTACCAGTATGAGTCGGTTTGCTGTCCAAGGTCGGTGGACATACTCCAGAGATTTCGGCGCTGTTAAACTTACGCCACAGATGACCTCCATAACATTAACTGCCTATGCTATTAGGCTTAGCTGTATGGATCCAAACTGTGGCGTATATACATCGACACTTTTCAGATTAATTCTACGACTTGTTTGCCGCAAGACTTGTAGCGTCTTGGTTTGTGACTTGGTGCTCGAATTAATTTCGACGCGTTTTCTTTGCATACTTTAGGTGTGAGTACATGTTACTTCTATATAATCGGGTAGTATGTTCAATATAAACTTGCTAACAGCGCTCGCACTGTGTTCTATATTGCATTCTATTCTAAGTAGTTATTAGTCCTCGCCACAAGCAAGTTCTTACCATTGTCGCTCTTTTCAAGGCACAGTCTAGATGTATATATTGGTCAAAACTCTGCGTGTAGCTTCGGAGTTCTTTTCTATGAAAGGACTGAAAGTCTGAAAAGAGTAGTTTATCCACTACTAGATTTTAGTTTCACTGTATGAACGAGCTAAACTGTGAAAAAGCAAACAACTTCACCAGGTAAACTTTCGAAATTTAGACAAACTGTACACGGGGAATACATGTTACAAGATGTTGAATGTTCATAGTAAATGTGATAA
This sequence comes from Paragonimus skrjabini miyazakii, assembly GCA_014338405.1. Lineage (NCBI taxonomy): Eukaryota > Metazoa > Platyhelminthes > Trematoda > Plagiorchiida > Troglotrematidae > Paragonimus > Paragonimus skrjabini miyazakii. The sequence goes on along the minus strand of JTDE01001888.1, from coordinate 34,410 downwards.
AATTCTAAAAGAAGATATTGTTGATATACTCCACGATAAACCCTTAAGACAAAACAATGTTTTACAACCATTTATATTGATTTTTAACCCACAACGATCAAAGTACTATAACCGAATAGTTAGCAGAATAACGCAAATATGAAGGCAACTTTTTCTACCCAAACATTTATCTATAATTTTTGGAGAGTCCACTTTGAAAAGTTTCCCTCTAGAAGCAGACGGTAGAGAATGATCTCCCCATCTAACTGGAAAACTTCTGTACATCGACATAATCTTGCCGAAGAAATCAAGTGTCGTCGGATTCATATTGTATTAGTCTCAATGTCGCGTAACCTCCAATTCAAATGTCCAGCAATATATCCGGAAACCTTTTTACATTTGTTGGTAACTGACAGTTCAGAATATTTTACTTGGGTTTATATGCAGAACCAGAAGCTGGCCAGTCAAATACATGCAATCCACGAAGATAAATTGACAGCTCGAACACGCTGCATGCACCTCAGGAGAACTGTGTCATTGGAAAGTAATCTCTCCTGCCGTATGTGACCTAACAACTGACGGTACGGAATGAAATTTCGTTTGTCATCCAATGCAGTCAAGTCATTCGGGTCAGGAGCTGTGAATACAACACGAAATATATCTCATCATTTGGTTCCTTATTGAAAGGGATCACCTTATTTCCAAGAGCATGTCAGTATTGCTGCAGGCATTATGGCCGCGCAGATTTGGTTTTTTATTTACTAAATATCACAAATTCTCATAGGTATGTCCGAACAATACGAGATTCAGCTCAGTTTAAGTCGTGCTGAAGTTGGTATTCATTTGGAAAAATGTCCTTACTATCCTTCGACAACCAAACCATGGGCAGTGTTCCAACGTTATATAAATTATACTTCACAAGCCACCTAGTGCGCGCATGTCCTGTTTACCGAAACGTCTACTAACTGACTGTCAACAAACCTCTGTTTGTTCCGCGTAAATAAAGTCCACGGTTACCTTCTACTGTTTTCCATCTCCACCTGGGCCACTCAGATAACTTCGGACTCATACTGCAACTCTCTAAACCGTGTATTAATCTCTCGTAGGTTGAAATTCATCTGCTTGAAAGTCATAACCTATCCTTTAAAATTAGTTGGTACTGAAGTGCTTCCTGAGTAGAAAACACACTCTTCTGCCTCAAATCACAACAGTCGCTTTCCTGCTCTGCCTAAAATGCATTCGCATTTACACAATGGAACAGGATGCCCAAACATTCTGTCAAGGAGTGTCAGAGAGTTTCCAGCTGAATACCTTCCCGAATGACACCTGTTTGTTGCATATAAGTGTTCCTGCCAACAGTGATCCCTACTAAATGTCGTGTGTGGTGTGTTTAAGCCGTAAACCCTACGGTGACCACAAACTGTGTGCATGACGGTCTGATGTGGTAGCACTGTGTTTGCCTACTGTAAGTGTATTTGTGTTCAGATAAACCAACATGTAGCAACGTGTTTACCTGGTTACCAAGTAAATGAATTTCAACCGGTTTAAGCATGGTCGGTCACAGGGGATAAAAGGTCCGCACGAATTTCATGTGAACACAACTGAGGATTGCAAAGCTTGAACGCGACCACCTCGGCTGCCATACCTAATTTTCGGTCCAAGAGATGACACGTGAATGTGGGGTGTTGTGTACATGAGTAAGAAAGTTCTGTCAACCGTAACCTGATGAGCAATGTCCATTAAATGCCATCCGATAGCGTTCAACTCTGTACAGAACCATTCCAAGTGACGTTAACGGATTCTGTCCGATAATCCCATAGTGATATATCAGGTGAAGTCGGCCTAACAATAGTAGGTACGGAAAGATGAAGAAAACTTGGACAAACCATTTTGAGATTAAATATGTGGCGGTAGTGTTCTCAGCGTACTCTTTTATTTGGAAACGTGTAACCGGAGTTTACATCGTTTCGAAGTGGTGACGAGTACTCTATGACTTACTGTTGCGGAGTTGCCTGTATACTATTAGGTGGGCATACATGTATGTCCCAAGATGAGTAATATTCATACGACAGACCATTTAGTACTCGTTTCGTCACGGAATATGGATGAACTTGCACGTACACATATAATACGCAAGTGGAAGTGGGTAAACATTCCATTTTCTTGTCATTTTCAGGTTATTTCAAGAAAGGATTTCCTCATTTAAACTTAGTCAAGAGCAGCAATCTGTGCATGAATGGTCCCTGTAGGGAGCATAAGTGCTCAAGTTTACGGTGTTTGCGTTACTTGTTACATTTATATGAAGAATCAATGATTTCGGTAAACTAGTTAGAAGATGACACAGCACTTGCTAAGTAGTTGATGGTGATTTGTGAATACACTGCAAATCATCTAAAAAGGCCGGTTATTTTTTTTTAGGAAAAACAATGTTAACCTGAAACACTAAACACTCTGAACAGTTTCGTACTTTAAATGAAGTAGAAATTAACCCACCGTAAATTTGACCTTCCGTTCACAACGATCAAAGTATTCTTTCCATCGATTACGTCATCATTAACAGATATGCCATCCAGATATTGTTTGAGAAGGTTTTTCAGTTGGCAATTTTCCTGTTCAAGCATGGAATGCTCTTTCATAATGGCAAGTCTATCGAGTTGGACTTTGTTAAACCGACGCCAGAACATCTCCAGTGGAGCACACTGACGCAGTATCTACGACCAAAAGGAGGTATCGTTTTAATTTTTTTAAATGAATTTACTGTTATGATTCATTTTATGGTTCACTTTATCATCACTGGTACGTATAGGACAGGTGTGCAATTATACACATTGTCGCCGTGTAACACTGATGGTAATGATTAAATTCTCAGTGTTCAACTGAAACGCGGTTTTGAAGAAGTCGCTGGGTTTTTCACTACATATATTTTCAACTTGAACAAAGTATCTGCTGTGAAACACAGATTCCAAGATTTTGCCTGCCTACACCTTTCTGCTGCTTCCGACTGAGGCGACCATTTCGCTTTGTGACAAAAACTTAACAATTATGACCTTGATAAGTAGTTTGGCAGGTTTGATAATTCCGAAGAGACCCAAGTGCTAAAAATATGGACTTCGGTTGGATGCGAACCAGCGACAGAAACAACATGTCGAAACGTGGTAAATGCTCTACCCGCTGAGCTACAAAGCCACACCGGACGCACAGAAGTTTAACACTTGGACCTAGTTATCCACCCAACTAACTGAGTCATATGGAGTCCACCAAATGATCCGGCTGATTGATTGCTCAAGCAGAATTTCTCGATCAGTACATGTTGGAATCCACCAACTTTACCAATGAGCACTGATACTGTATTACTGATAAGCAGTTTGGTAGATTTGATAATAATCGCTGGCGTTGGTGCATTGCATCATCGACTGATCAAGAAACCCTGCTTGAGCAGTCAATCGGCTGGATCATTTGGCGGACTCCATATGACACAGTTAGTTGGGTAGGTAACTAGGTCTTATTGTTAAACTTCTAAGCTTCCCGGCGTGGCTTCGTGGCTCATCTGGTAGAGCATTTACCATGTTTGGGCATGTTGTTTCTGCCGCTGCTTCGAATCCAGCCGAAGTCCATATTTTTCGCAATTGAGTCTCTTCTAAATTATGATCCTACGGAGCTATCGTTTAAGTTGCTTGAGGATTACCTACTATGACGCAAATTCAACGTAATGTTCGACAGCTAGTTACCAGACTGGTATCTGGCTAATAATAACGGTCCGCATATGTTCGCGTTGAACGTGTTGCCGTTCTTTTTATCCGTCCTGGAGATATAAAGAACTGTTACTACATTATCGTCACAAGCATGCATCAGAGATATGGCGAGCTATAACAGTTTCGCAGTATGCGTGATGCACCTCAAAACAACTTACTAAATGGTTCACGTATTGTCGCTTGCTGTTCAACAGCAATAACTACATAGTTCTGTACATATGTAACAAAACTGTAATGATTACTGTCTTCGAACGTGGAAGGGACAGAAGCAATACGCATGCACAGCTTAGATCTGTCCACAAACAATGCGGCGATGACAAAAGTACAAGTGTTGCAGACTCTTAGATAAGGTGTAAATGATTTTGCCGTGACTCATTCTCCATAAAGTTTAACTCTATCTGACACTCTGAGGTTGGAATATCAGACAGGCTTGTATCTTGAAAACGGTAGTGCTCATATGTAAAATTTTCAGAATTGGGCTATTAAAACAATCACGGGAGTAAGAATGAATTCGTACTCAAATAAACCGTCCGTATTGCATCGTTCTCAGTGAACCGCATATACCTGAGAAGAGAATCAATCTTAATCTACGAAACTATCCGTTCACTGTCTTTTGGCGGAGGTCGCTTAAGTATGCCATACTTAGAGGCAGATGCACATCTGTAGTAGTGCAATATGTCAAAAGCGAGAGCTTTGAATGTGACCTGTGTGCACCGATCGCATTAAGTGATTCTAACTGACCTTGTCTACTTTCCCTGTTCAACAGGGCTGATTTGCTGAATAAGCCTGTAGGTTGTTAGTAGTTTCCATTTCTCTCTGTTAAATGTAGAGATTACATGTATCAGTTCGGAAAACCGCTAACATCAAAAACTGGGATAGTTTCACGTAGATTGTTTGGTTTTACGATATATGTTCATGAATTTGAACTATCTAATGAATAAATAAATGAACCAAGTGGTAGTGAACTCTTCGAATCCAAAAAAACCCCAGTATAGCTCCGTCACTTCACTTTTGCTAGTTCAGTGTCACCCTCCACATGTAGAGCTTCTCGAACCATGGCCTCGTCTTCCGCAGTCAGACTGGACACATAAAAAGGTACAACTTTTTCCTCTTCTGTTTCATACTTTCGACAGTGTTCAGCTAGTTTGATGATATTCTCTGCTTTATCCAATAAACTTTGTACCTGTAAAGGAATAACAAACCTGTATATGTTATACTGTAAGATAACTTGCTTTCTTAGTGGCTGCACCACTCTCAAGTGAAACTTTGACCAGCTTTTCATGTTGTGATTCACGAAGTTTGTTTAACTGGGTCTTAAGATTTTGGAAATGAGCAACCAGTTTCTCACGCTCCTCCTTCAAATGTCGATTCTTTTCTTCAAATTCTTTGGACAGTTTAGTCATTTTGCGCTTGCTGATAGCGATGTGTTCACTGATGCGTTGTAGCTTTCGCATCTGCATTTCTATTTCTTCGGCAGATTTTTCGTCTTTATTTTTCAGATTTTCAAAAAATGATATTTTCTCGTCTGTCGTCTTGTTGTATTGATTCAGTGCAGATTTGAATTCAGCCCACAAATGATTGACCCTGGACTCCAATACTGTTCGTAATGCATGTTTGTCTTCTAAATTCTATTGATAAAAAGCAGTATTACTGAAAGATAATTTACTCGGTATATCCACAATTAATCAGAATGAGCCTACGGACATACAGTAATCAATGCTAAGTGACTGAAACAAGTTTCCTGGCTAGAAACGCTAGCTAATTATTTGTCTAACTTCACCGGGAATGGCAGATTCTCAGAATCATAATTCAGCCTGTTGTCAGTGAAGTTGTTGCTGGTTGTTTGCGATCATGATTCTGTCGTCCACTTACGCTTGATAAATCACGCTCCCAGGGATTCGTTGGTTCACTTCGTTCACTGTACGAGCTAAGGAAATATGCACTATACTTAAGCCTAACTTAGTTCACATGATAATTTAATCGATTTGAGTGAAGCATTTATTATAAAAGTAGAACTGAAAACTGGTCGTGCACAAATTAATTAGGTAATTCAACGCGGATCCGATGTAACAACAGAACCTTCGGTTTACTGAAAATCTACTTAGACAAATTAAACTTTACGATAACATAGCTTTGTTCCAGTTTAAAACAAACAAGGTTTAGTGGGGATCGCAGTTGATTGTATGAGAAAACTTTGCATTGATTACACGGTAGGTGAATAAAGCAACATTGTGAACATGCACTAAACACAAAAAAGACAACCCACAGTAGTTTGTAAGAAAGTCAACCAAACCATAGATAAGCAGCCAACCAAAAGTGGCATTCATTTGACTTCCCTCCGAAGAGGAGAATGAAGGCGCGATCTCAGAAGACGACAAATTTGTGCCTTATGAGAAATTCATTTGCCTAAAACAATCATATGGTTAGTGACCTTTACTGAATGCTGACGTTCACTAGCTGTACAAATCTTCATGTGGGCACATTCCAACCTAGGTAGAAGTGAGAGAGAAACAAATGCATGCTAAGAAGTCAGAATATTTACCTAGATGAATGCAATCGTACTGGTTGATTTTGCAATTGTGTGGACGAGGCTGAAGCGTCGCATATGTGGGATACCGTCATATCTCTTCACGCGACATATACCCGACCCAAGTCATCAGATTAGGTTAGCATCAATCTTATTTTTGTTGATGAAGGCAGGCCACTTGAAGGTGTCGGCGATTACACCTACCTGGTAATGCCATCTCATCAACCTGCAATAACGCTGACGAGGAGTCCACGAGAATAGGGAAAGTAGATATTGCCGTCGTCAACCTACGTTACTTGTGGCGTCGCAAAGACGTCCATTTGTCAATTATGGAGAGAGTTTACAATGCGTGTGTGGGCCCAGTTTTGCTCTATGTATTAAAGACTTGATCCATTTCTTGTGGAAGATACATATAAACTCTCTCTCTTTTAGTTTGCTTGTATTAGACAGGCTAACTTTGTAAGCAACGCGACGATCCTTTGGTGCGTATTTTTGGAATAGTCGAGTCTATGACTGACAACCAAGACTGTGTAAATACACAGGCTTAATAGATTGCATGATGTACCTTATATGCCGACGGGGCGTCTACCGCACTACATACTGCTCACTATGACTACTGAAGGTCGGAAGAAACTACAAGGTGCCCAAACGATGACGTGGCCGTGGGCTACAAAAGTCGGGATTGTCACGCTGCGAAAATTGGATAGGTGCAGACTACTTGATGAGATAGTTCTTGGCTATTCATACCGCTGTTTGGAAACACTGTCTGATAAGGTTTGCTTGTATCCCCAAAGTTGTTAGTTCTCCCTGTTCTCCTTCCTGAAGTTCTGTTGATTTTATTTTCTATGTTATTCATTGCACACCTGTACTTGTTTATTCCTCTACTCCGCCGCAGACTAGTATCAGGACCAGCGGTAGCCCGAGTCATTGTGCTCACGAGTACGAGTGAATGATGAATATGGCGATGATGAGGTATTACTGTATATGATGGTGGTGATAGTGATGTGTCTAGAAAGAATTGTTTATCAAATTACGTTGGTAATAATCGTGGGTTTCTCCATTTTTGGAGCACTGCTGTCAAAGATAGTGGTGATGATGAACTCATTATAACCATTCTGAGGGTTGAAAAATTATAGACCGTCTGAGTATGATCAGCTCTTCCACTGAATTGAAATGTAAGTAATGACCCAGATAGGCAATCGGTAATTAGTGAGACAATCTGACACAAACCATGATGGAACGATAAATTCGTTTGGCGATATAGTACCAAAGTACTGCTTGAGTCATGTGAAAAAACAGGAACGGAAACCAGACCTTAATTCGGTATGCAAACGTCCGGAACATCGCTTGCGTTAAGTTGTCAGACCACAGTCTGCGTTGACCAGTGACCTTGGTTTTCTCGTGATCAATTTTCAAATCTGATAAAATACATTCAAGACTTAGCTTTTATTTATACTCGACAATATTGCATCGTGAGATGTTCTATCTACAAGGAACTCAAAGGTATGTGTACGTTGCCGCTGGATTTGTCGGCGTGCTTATTTACTGCACGCTTTTCTTTGTGTTCTCCTCATGTAAGTATAACGTTCACGAAGTTGAGGCACTCAGTTTTCGTGTGAAAAGTACTCTTCAGTTACTTTTGTCAACATATACCTCGTTTCTCACTAGTTGCGTAGTAAGTATTCATAGTCTTTTGACAAATTACTTCAAATGTTTCCGTTTTTGGTTGTCTGCAGTTCATATCCCTAGAAAACCGAGGGGTTTCATCATTGTGAAGCCTGCAGGTTCTTTGATAGTTTCTAACCAAATCATTCGTTTTTTTATTTCGATGATTCTCCTACTTCTTCAACCTGATCCTTTTACACACGAATAATTATCTTCGTAGTTGCTTGCTTTCGGGCTATCTCAAACCGAACGTGATTTATTAGTAATTCTAATCATTTTACACCCGATTTCACAACATGTACAGCTTTGTATCACTTTGCCGACTTGGAGTAACAGTGGTTGAATAGTCGTTTCGTGAGGTGCACATTTTTTAACATATGGTCCTGCTCATATAACCAATCACCAAAAACTAGACTAACTGAAGGTAACCAACAACCCGACGGTAGGTGGCTGCAGTTAATGTAATAACAAGAGGACTCTTGGCATTTCTGAACGAGAAAGTATGACAGAAATAAGTCTCAATTTGAAAACTCAGAAGTCGAAACGATGTTCCATCAAGTTCTATAAGAACAGAAAATTCGACTAGCTGACGTGAATTCGCGCGGCTACAAAACCGAAAGTTTAGCGAGTGTCCAGAGAACAGAGAGGTGTAGTTACGAGTGAATCTGACATAAACCAATTTGCCCCCTTTTTGACTTCCAGTGATCCTTACCTTCCCAAGATCAATCCACTACGCACAATCTTCTAAATAGTAAGTATGTAATTCCCTGTTTTGGCTGATTGTTCTCAACGGTTTTCAGGACGTCTGTCATCAAACAATCATGTTGCAGTGTATAAAAGATGAAAGGATGATACGCTGATTTGCAACTAATGTGAGGATACACTTGAAAGTCTAGCGAGTAAGTTTACTTCAGTCTAAGCAGCTATTTTGTGTGAGTATGGGACTGGTAAACTATTAGCCACCTACAAGATAGGAACGGATTAGAAATCAAATGGAACGAGAAATCTTGTGGCATGTTGGAAGCCTACATGGACCTACATGAACTCGTTAGTATTGACTCTCAATAATCTCCGATCTGGCGCATGTAATAAATATTTTGATCATATATGCATCCAGTTTGGCTTTTTTGTATCTCATTCCCATAAATTATAACGAGATGTCATTGGCTAAAGATAATGGATGATGGCCATAGGTGATGAATGATAGTGATGACACACTGGTACTAGGCACTCATAAGAGATTGACTATCATTAATATGTGACAGGGATGAGGGGGGTGGTGTTTAATTCACAAGACACCTATGCGTAAATTCAACCAGTTAATCCCAAGGAATCTCTGTGGCATCATTATCAGCTTCAACAAAAAAGTATTTTCTTTCAAGTATAGAATTTAGAGTAGGCTGTAGAATTACAGTTCGAACACTCCACCATTGTCTTTAGCACAGAGAGTGTGACAGTTTTGACGGTTGAAGACGTAAGATTATTCTCAACCACGATCCCCAAAACAAACATCACCCTCCTCACAGGACTCACTTTGATCCGGCTCCATGAGTTGTTCCAGTGAATTACCGAAATTTTCCAGCGCCAACCAAATTCAGTCCCCTAATCTGAATCTACTTGCAGCCAACATGTGCCACAACTACCCACAGTAGTTTGGATCATCGGGCCAATGACCTACACCGTTTGCAGAACGACACATGTAATCAGTCATATTTGTCGGTGAAATGCACGTATACACACGGTTTATTTCATTTACTCACACGGTAGAAGTCATTGGGCCAGATTATTGTAACCAATCAAGTATATGATTTTGGTAGGAGGCATCTGAAAACTCATTGTACTATCAGCTCGAGTTTGAATATGGTTCGCATGACTAAATAAAGTCTTCAGCTCTACCTAGTTGTTACTTTGCGCTCGTGTGTGACGTTCACAATTTGCGAATGCGTACCTATCTTGAGAATTAGGTATTCTATTACACGACTGCTGAATCCAACTGGTACCTACCTGGTGTGCCAGATAATATCGAGGTCATCAGCCGAGTAAAATATGATCGACTAAACAAATTTTGTGGAAACCGGAAATCGATTTTGAATGCATAGTTATCAGCAGGCTACTTGAAGTACGAAAAAACGTGGATTGCTTTTGAAAAAAGATTTAAATGGTAAAATCTATTCACGTCTAAAAGCTATTTCGGCGCATTGTTCACCGCTCAGCAATCAGTAGGACTCAATTCAGAACAATCGAGGAAGAACATGCTGACATCCACCACTAGTGATTAACAAGAATCAAAAACTGACCAACATACAACCTGAAACGTTTGAAGATATCGACAGAAAACTGCTTCTGGAGGTTTCTTGGTTGAGGAATTTACAGGTTTCCTGAATTCACCTTAATGACGTGGTTGCCGATGATATTTGCAAATTGGGAGATAGAAATTTTCTGTCTGTAACGGTCGGTCGGAAAACGTTGGTTGTTTTACTCACCACAGGCGACACGCTAGATAAACACACCAACTTTGTGTAATCATCTGTTGTATATCAATAAGGTGAGTTTTAGTGCGCGTTATTTACCATGTACAGAAAACAGTTGATTGTCCGGAAGATTTAACGGAGGGCACCATGGTTATTGGATAGAAAAACTGCGATGAGGAAGCTGATTTTGAACGAATTTTTATGTATGACGCTTATAGCGCATAGTGGTGTTTGCGAACAACTCCATAGAATGCTTTGAGGCAGTGATCAGAATTATCGAATCTCAAAAGGCCGTGAAACAGGTCATAGAAAATAACAAAGGTTTGTAAACTCCTAAAATTAATTCACATTTCATCTACCTTGAATCTTCCTCCAGGACTCATTGTAATTGATTGAAGTATTTACGTCATAGCGGTTATCCTTTTAAGCAGACCTCACTTGGTGAGATTATTGTAAACACAGGCAAACTTTGGACCAGCACTATGTGTTGTGATAAGCCTATCTAGTTTGAGAAAAGACAGTCAACGATTTGCTGTGTCAATGGGTTGACGTTCAACTGACGTACACAATAGAAAACAGTATTCATGGAATGGATTCCCAAAAAGGCTCGCAAAGTTAATTATTGTTTTAGATGAACTGTCGGCCTGTAATAAGCTAACTGTTATGACAACTAATGGCAATGTGATGAAGACTTTGATTTCGGTTGACAAGATAGTGTATCAGGTTATGGCAGGACTATTGCATGCAGTTGGTCGCAGTATCTACCAGCAAAGTGGTGGACTGTGTGTCAACATTGTTGGGTATTATTAGCTTTGCGGACGCTCGATGACCAAATCCCTGATGCACTAACAAGTGTCGGGTTGACAGGCCAATAAACAATGATAATCCAAACTCCTATCCTCGAGGTTTCAGTCACCTGGACTGCGAGAAAGTGTGTGAAAAGAATGCGAAGCAGCTATGGATATGACATACGTAAACATACACGATTTTTCAGTTCATCTTTCAGACTGTGTTGCTCAGACTTCGCCTCTCCTTCCTTCAAGGTGTAAGTTGAATCCAGTGCCACGAAAATATCTTTCAAATCGTCTAACTGCTTGGTATGTTGGGCAATCAAGAATTTTTCTTCTGTAAGCCAAAAAATGGTTGAGTTTACTAACTGAAGTTTCACTTGCCCTCTCCAAATTCGTTGGTTAGCATCTGCATCTCTGCTTCATATTCCATCTTCAGTTTTCTCAGTCGTTCATTTTGCAATTCTACAGAAAGCCAACACAGAATACAAATATCAAATACGAGGGAGTGGGTTAAATATGAAGGAGGAACCATATAATAATAAACTATTATATTTTAACGAACAAATTGCTAACTGCCTGACTGGTGTGCATAACTGGCTCAGGCGAACTCCACAGTGAAATGCCAAATGACACCTTGGTTACTACGGTTATCACTACAAATTCGATTCTATCATTTGGGAGTAAAATTTCCGTAAAGAATATAAGCGTGAAACATGTTTCATAGTCCATTTAAGTTTATCAATGCTGTCTTCGTATGAAACCGTAAATTTGAGTGAAAATGACATTTTTTGAAAAACCTCACCCTTTTTTATAACTCAGTAGTCACAACCGAGATGTAAAAAGCCTACAAAGTAAATACATTGTTAACACAATCAGCTTTATAAACGAAAGTCTCTGCATGTATAGAATAACGTGAATCGAATGGTTGAGAACATGACAGGTTTACCGTACCAATATTGCATACATATCATATTTCGATGAAATTTACTGACCGAATTTACTAAGACTGATAAATGAAATGTCAGAATTCTTCAAATATTTTGTGGTTCGTTGCCTCCAGCCGTTGTAATTAGTCTACAGTTTCACAAGTAAGTGGTAAACCACAAAGTAAATGTACACAATGCAACGATTGAAAATAAATGTTCAGCAATCGGAAATGCTGTCGGCAAATTCCTCTTTTTGGCGGGTACAAAATTAATCGGCCATTATGATGTTACAGATAAAAATAACCAAGCAATGTGGGTGGCCAAACGACAAACAACTTCTTTGTGCGTAGGAACATAACCAAGGTTGTCTTTTAACGGTCAGCCCCAACCGAGTTAGAACGTTTAGAGCTGAATCAAAATAGCTTATGCGTTGGGTAGCCGCGCTTGGTTATGACCACAGGAGCATTTTTGAATGACTTCGAAATACACAAATCCGGATGATATAAGCGGATTGCAACGGTATGAATTGTTATTTTTCACTGCAAGATATCAGTGACCTGATAAACAACACGAAATGCCCTCTCCGTATCTGTTTGCAGGTCACAACCCATCAGCGGAATCAGGATTAATGAACTTATGAGCTTTACTGTTTCCGAGAGATACCGGGCATAGTAGTGTTCATTAAGTATTTTCAATAAACGTTCACCACTTTAACCAATATTTGCTGATTGTAAGGAAAAGTCAAATAACTGGATAAAATAAAGACACTGTTTCCAGTACTTTATACTTCAGATGAATTGGTGCCGCATGCTTTGAGCGGGACGGCAGAAGTAGTCATGTAAACACTGCTGTTGACTATATCATTTAATAGTATATCATCAATCTCTTTGAATAACGACGTTAAGAAATATTTTTATCATCTACTAATGACCCGTAGTTTTCATGCTGTCCAGAAACTTTTTCAGTTATACATTTGTACTTGTAAACTCCTTAATGCGTGTCTTCCGTGTGAATTTGTCTTGTTTCGTTGGTCAACTCGAATGGGAGTTGCGTTATTCATTAAGTAGTTTATAGATAAATGCGCAATAAGAACATATTCTAAAATAGGCTGTGGGACGAACTGCAAAACCGTAGGTAGATTTATACATGAAGGTTTCCGTAAAAATGTTTTGAATACAGTACATGGACAGGAATGAGTAAATGTGTCCAAATTCAAACTAATGTAGGACAAGCAATATATGCAATTAACATGAAATGGTATAATGATAACCAATGTTTCCATATTGTGTCGAGAACCCAAAAAATTTAGGCTATTTCCAAATAAAACTCTGTGGACACTAGTAAATTTATTCATACAGTCTTGATTCCCCAGTCTCAAACAAAGCATATCAATAACGCAGACTATTTTATCACTCATTCTTGTGGTATGTAATATCGGGAGTGCTTGGAATACCACTAACGATTTACTGGAAACGTAGGGGTCAAAAGAATAAAAATAGCTCATTTACACGTTTTTCCCTGTTTTAAATTCAACATGAGTGTCTCCAACAAGTAAAATGCTTGAAATGGGGGAAAAATCAACAGATGTGAGAGTGTAAAGTGCAGAAATAGGAACAGGAATGCAGCTGTGTTGTATATTGTATGTTAAATACACATATTTCAGCGCACCGCTCAACAAACAGCAGAAAGAGCGAAAGTCTGAACGTGGTTTTAATACATTTGCTTGTTTCCGATGTCTAGCTCCCTAATGTTTCTGCCGAATATCCTGAAGTTGTAGAGCATGTCTGTGCATGATGCAATTTCAGCCACTTCCGGTAGGGTGTTCACGATTGAGCAAATTCGGATACCAAATGAGTGTCGCAAGCAATTTAAACAGTTCAGATCCTGAGAGTTGTTGAATTATGAGAAGCACATGGACGTTTCCTAATAGACAGCTCGGTTTGTACAGGACCCCACATGTACAGAATTGGTCTTTTATGCGGACGGAACACGTTTAACTGGGGTCTCAGGGTGTTAGCTGTTTACTTGGAGCTGCAGAACGAAGTACTAAATTATGGCATCAGGTCACGGGAGTATCTATTGCCTAAGAAGAAGTGGTTCATCTCGAAAATTTCAAATATTGTGTAAGGATAATAGTTAGATGATTTTGTATTATGGTTTTAAAACATGACTGCTCAAAGTGAGAGACGTCGACGTTCTCAAACTGCGCTACCATTGATGTCCACATTGATCCTCAAACGATCATCAATCACCACCACCAGGTAAACCATGTTACCGTTAAGAATCAGATCCCTGTTAAATAGTTCAGTCCTTCAGTTTTCTAAGGATGTGTAGGCCTAGGGAGTTGAGACATGTCATAACGATGTTAAGTATCATTTAGGATGCTAGGCGTGCTCTGATAAAAGCCACTACCTGCTAACGTAAGGCACGGAGTGGAGAAGTGAAAACTTGAAGCGAAACAGTAGAGGCAATTACCAATAAGTTGACCGCTATAAATAGTGCTCTCTGCTCAAGATGAACCTTCAGTACGCAGTTGAAGACGTGGAGATCGATAGTATCAGTCTGAAGTCGGTTGCCCGTATGTTGTCTTGTGCAACTGAATTTTCAGCAACTTGAAAAAATTAATGACACAGCGATAATGATGACTGAGAGGAAATATCGATCTTGCGGATCACGTCCTCTTCTCGTTTTCTATTCCGCCACAAGTCTTATGAATTACGTCTACCTTCATATTGAGTGTTTGTGTTTTTTTCAAGTTCCTTCCTCCTTTTTTGGCACTAAACTAGTTCTTGCTCAACACGTTTAATAAAACCAGAAATTTCGAGTTGGTTGACAAATACCGCTCTCAGTGTCGTCGGTTGTACTTGACACGTAGCAACTATGTTTTTTATTGTGGTGAGTGAGTGTTACGCAGTACTCATAAGCGAATATGATTGAGCGTTTAAGTGTAACAATTCCGTCACATTTAATATGTGATTAACGGCGCCGTGGTAACACAACTGCCTTAGTTACGGGTCTGCAATAAATCATCACTGTATACTACATTTTGAAATAAGTCAACCAATAAACTGAAATAATTAGTTAGTCAAACTAAAAAATATTACTCGGATTTTGACCATTTGGACAACCCACAAAATTTCTATTGTACGTTATAAACACAATGACCCGATGATTATTAAATTAAAAACCATGAATTATCTATGCAAACAGATTAACTACTCTATATCGTCCTATTTCCTCTGTCTTGAGATCTCATTACATTTCGGCTAAAAACACTAGGGAGGCTCAAAGTAAACTGAGGTCAGCGGGTTGAATGGTCGTTTTCTTATATTAAACTGTCATCACCACTGTGACTAAAACTACGTAGAGAAGCGTGCAGCATGGGCTGTAAGAATGCTCTCCTACACGTGCTCTCTTACATTTTTTTTGCAATTGGATTTTCGTTTTTATATGACGAGCATTTAGAATCCAATTAATTTCAGTCACATACATGGACTTCATGAATAAAGTCTAATCCTTTCAACGTCTTCACTTTTGGACTAATAGCTTTCATATTTTCATCGCAACTAAAAGTCAGTTTCACTAACTGCTTTATTGTTGTTTGTGATGATACTGATCATTTGATTTTTTTATAAATCAACGTGTCACATCTGTGATTAGTTAGTAACAGACTTCCCTTACGCATCTAAATGTCTGTAATATTTTTTGCCTTCACCTACATATTTGTCACTTATTCAGTTGAGTTTACAAAAATAAATCTACAAGAGAAATTCTTACCGTGATGTTCGCTGGTTTAAAACGGCGACAGGAAGAAACTTTTAAAATTTTCCGTCTGGTGTATTAAAAAGATAACATATAACAACAGAAAGTTCACAAAAGCGACGATATCAAATTACCTACAGAATAGTGAGTTTTGTTATATTTTCACCTAGAACCTACTAAGTGGTTCATCTGGAAGTCACGGTGTAGTGTATTATAGCTCTGATGAAAAACATTTCAAATACGCGCGCTGCTGGCAACGGCTCCTCCCGAAATGACTTGTCACAACAGCTAACTATGCATATACATATACTTGTTCCTGGTATATTATAGTAAAGTCTTCCATCAAAAGCATGTATTGTATTTGTTCACTCTGTAAGTTTGATGCAGTACTGCTGTCACTATCCTTCTGAATCATTACGAAAATAATGGTGCTAGAATCCTAGACTCGCGTCGCCGACACATAGCACACATCAAGTTCCAGGCTTGAAAGAATGCTTGCCAGAGCAACTTGCTGATCGACTTGTCAGAGAGTGCGGACATTGAAGGCGCCAATATTTACCAGTTGTCTTAGCTTCAGAAAACAATTATCGCCCAAAGGTACATGAAAGGCAAAAAACTTGGGGGTAAAATAGTAGGACAAAGTCGTGCAGGGTGAATAATGTCACTGTCGGAAGAACGATACTTCCCGATCGTTTACGCTGCGGAAGGGGGGTGAGTTGAGGAAACCCACCTAGAGTCTCTGACTCCAAAGTCTGGCCTGCGGGGCAACAGGATATAGTTTTCTTGCGGACCCTACTGGGAACCAACGACTCCAGAATCTGCTTCACTTGGCAATGAGGGGCTTGCCTAGTCCGAGGGCACAGTGAATAAGAAATTGGTGTCTGATTCTGAGCATTGCTGAGCGCAGTAGAGGTACACGAAGCTACATCAGGCTTCTGGGTGATATCGGATGATTTTCGACCGTATTAGATAATAATCCTGCTGTCACGATCAAATATATGGCGGTCAAAGTGCTCTTTGTTCGACGGCATCTTTTCTAACCCTCTTCTTCCTGATACGGAGGACAGCAGTGCCGCAACTATAAAAATAGTTCTGCTGTATGCCCACAGGATCGTGCCTCGCTACTTAAGCACTCCTACGCGGTCAGTAGTGCGACATACAATTTTGAGTTATAAGTGAGTCCAGAAGAACAACATAGGTAGCATGCTACTGAGAAAGAGAATACACACACTTTATGAAGCATGTTTTCTCCGATGTTACACGCACAAAACACACTTGTTTTGCAAAACAGTAACTTATCTTCTTGCTTGTTAATGTTGAAATCAGCGATAAGACAGCAATTACGCCTATACACCTTTCCAGTTTCGTAGTAGTTCAAAGTGTGAGCATGATAGACAGTCGATTGAAAAATGAGACAGAGAATTAGGTATTTCGCAGATGAGGAAATGTAACTTAAAATGGAGTTGACACTGATGTTTGATCAATAGTGGCAATCCAAGAACTTCCCATCCTTTGGGTCGCAGTGACTTACAGGGAACCCGTACAGAACCAGCCAAGATAAAGGAGTAGGGGATGAAGATTCTGTAGTGGCGCTGAGATTGCCCTTGACTGTTTGGTGCGTGAAGCGTGAAAATACTCCAAAAATGCTAGTTCATTTTGTACATCAAAGTTCTGTATGTCATCTGTTTGGTTTGTGTGGTCATCGTTGCTTATTCACATGTCTGTTTGCATATGAGCTTCACTTGTGCTAGACACACTTCCGGCTTGCTTGTGCGTTAGACTGTCTGATTGCCTATCTCCCTAACTATTCTTGCGAGCCGTTATCACTCAGCTGTTTACGAGAGCACCAACGATTTCAGTACAACGTACTTTCGATCTACAAGCCATTGGTATTTTTATTTTGTGGCTGGCACCGCTTGTGTTAACGTGGGAAAGACAGAATCGACACACATGCATATTAAAGCTTGCCTTCGTTTATTAACTGGTGTTGCACTTTGGGCTAATTTGAGTGTGAAATTTCAGATCAGTGAGTCTTAGTAGCTACAACTGTAAATCTCGTTTATTGAAGTAGAATGTAAACAGAGGATTCACTAGTGTACAGAATATTAATATACACGGAAGTTGAACACATTTCATCCCCTATTCCTCGTTTTTAAAGAAGTGACCTACTAAAAACCCTCAAACTCCTTAATGGGGTTTCTGAAGTTGGAATGGAACCTTTTTTGAACTACACACAAATTTACATCTTCGCCATCAATTAGAGTAACTTCCTTTGCACGTCAGGTAACCAACAGTTGAAATATGTTTCCGCAAAATGTGATGACTTTAAATGATGTGTGTGAGTTGAGGAAAAAGTCCTGAATGCTGGCTAATTCTTTTACCCGATCTGCTGTAAAAACGTTGCTAAACTTAGCTTCCCTTTTACTATCATTCTTTTCAGAAGTTTTACGGCTTCTTATGTTTATTTCCTTTGCACGTTTATTCTTAATGTCAGATAACGTGGTTCGTAAGAAACATAACCATATTAACCGTTCACCATTTTCCTATTCACACTTTTTCAATGAGAAAACAAACTTCAGTGTATCGATGATAGCAATGAACTTCTGTTTGGATGACGCTGATAACTGAAACTTCTTAGTGTTTTCGATAGCTCTCACAATTACGCGCGGATGTAAATAACCTTCTTCCCTTAACTTCGCAACACTGAGCTCAAGCTGAAACTTACTGGTGCGAGAAACAGGAGACTTCCTAGCTCAGGCCGCTTAACACTAGAAAGAGAAGAGAACTGCGGTGGAAACTTGTTTCCAAACTTTACTACGTCTTACTGATTTACAAATGCTAGGAGAAACTGCGAGTTTGTTGATCTATAGCAATTTTTACTACTCTATCATATGCAACAAAATTTGCGTTCAACTAACTGATGGCACACATTTTCAAGAAATATCAAAAATATGACACTCGTCCCAGCGTGTAGCGACTATAATAAATGATATTTTTGACAGTCGCATTCACTTGTACACTTTTGATGATTTTGGTTTTTACCTACTTTTGTTTTAGTCAAGCCATCCCGTTTGTAGTATCCGTCCCGAGGCTACAATCACAACTCGATTGGTGCCTCGCTAATTTGACTTCCCAGGGCTGATACTAATACACGAGGGTTAATGTGCTGAGTCCTTGTTTTTCATTGTCAATCGATTTTCGATACTGAACACAGACTGGGTATTATTCCGTTGGACTAGTACCAGCAATTGGTGAGGCCGTAATTTTCGAACGTTTCGCTACAGTCGTCCTTTGCATTTTTGTTATTTTTCTTGACGTAGGCGTAAAAAACAGCTGTTTTTCTCTGTTTGTGTATACGTTTAAAATATAACCATTTATATATTTTCGCAATTCGGTTTAGTTAGTAGTTCTTGACAGCTCATAACCGTGTAACCACTACACAAAGTCTGAAATGTTACCTGAGGACGTTGACAGCTCCTCTGTTGGTATTAATGAGCTAGTGGTTCCTCCGTTTTTAGAAGTGGACCCTCTTCTTTGGTTTGTATACTTAGAAGCTGAATTTTTTAACAACGGGTTTTTTATGATCAGACAAGATTCTGTGAGTTGTTAGCCAGGCTTCCCATCGATGTCACCATACTTTAGTGTGTACGTGCACTAAATTAACGTTTCCTCAGGTATACGCAACAATACCAGACGCGAAATAGAAATACGGATAATTGTGGAGAACGAAAATATATTATGCGATAATTACAAATGGTCTCGAACAGCGCTAGACGACACCGATACGCGAACTAGTTGGGGAGAATGGGAACCCGATCGCCGAGCGCGCGAGCAAGCCGGAAGAATGTGTATGGCGTCCTTGACGGGCATAGGCCGACAAGCATACAAACAAACAAGCGCGATCACATGCGTCAAGCAGACAGCAGGCAAAGATCCTTAAGGTCCTATGTACAACGTGGGCTAAGATATTAGGAAGGATTTTACACATCATACAACAGGCAGACCGGGGATATCTCCAGGTCACTACAATACAGCTTCGCAATGTTATAGTAAACCAGCCGATGGAGCATAAGTGCGATACCTTAAAAAGGGCAGTTATTAATCGCGTGACACCATCTGAAAAGACCCGAGTACAACTTTTTCACGACTTGAAGCTAGGTGACAAACTCCCTTCAACGTTGCTACCAGAGATGCAACTACTCATCGACAACTCTAGCTTAGCAAACTGCCAGAAGCAACGCAAGCAATAGTTTCAGTTGCTCGTTCACAGACTCTCGCCGAAACAGCAAAAATCGCTGATCAAATAGTGAAGCGCTTTCACCCACTACTGGGTTGCTTGAGTTTACTACACTCTAGTCCACGTCTTACAATAGGCATGCGCAGTTCCGAGAACGTGGTTACCGCAAAACGTGATCCAACAGACATTGTGGCTCTAAGAGCAGAAATCACAACTTTGCGACATAATTTGAGCAAAATTTCTTCAAACCGTCCCTCAGATTGTCGACCTAATATATCACCTAGGCGACACAAACCGCGGTCAAAAACTGACTGTTGTTGGTACCGCGGGCGTTTTGGTAACAAAACCAAGTTTTGCACTAAGCCTTGCACCTATGCATCATCAAGGCGATGCAAACCCAACAACCGAACTTCAACGGCAAGTAATGTTATCGGCGTTGACTCTCCTTGTCGCCTCATTTTTTTAAGGGATTTAGAAACCGGATACACGTTCCTGGTTGACACCGGGGCGCAGGCTAGCGTGTTTCCGTCTACAAAAGACTAGGTGCCAAACCTCTACAGTCCATAGTTCCGCGCAGAAAATGGCACGCCCATAACCACATATGGACAGTTTGAATTTTAATTTAGGCCTCCGGCGGACATCTCGTTGGGTGTTTACAATCGCCGCGGTACAATGCACCGTAATCGGCATCGGTTTTCTCCGGTATTTCGATTTCAGCACTAAGCTTAGCATACCCAGCGTGCACGCAAAAGTTGCGGCCATAACACCCATATATGCTAATCCCACCGCCCCTAGACAATCTGTGGATCACTTCACTGAGTTCCCGCAGCTCGTTCGCACATTGAACGACATTCCAACAGTGACCGTTAATGTCACAAATCACATCAACACTGAGAGACCCCCATCTCAGCACGGCCTCGCCGGTTGGCTCCAGACAAACTAAAACTCGCCAGGGCAGAGTCTAAGCACATGCTCGAACTCGGGATAATACGCGTTTCCGAGAGTCCATGGGCCTCACCGCTGCATATGGTCTCTAAAAAGTAAGGCGATTAGCGCCCATGCGGTGATTGTCGCGAGCTCAACAGTCACCGTCCCTGACAAACACCCAAGCCCGCACATGCAGGATATAACTACTTGCTTACATGAAAAAACCATCTTCAGCAAGATAGACTTAATACGTGTTTATCACCAGATTCCGGTAGCCAAAGACGATACACCCAAAACCTCGGTAATAACTCCCTTCGGTCTTTTCAAGTTTCTTCTAATGCCGTTTGGTTTGAGCAACGCAGCTCAAGTATTTCAACGCTTCATTCATGAAGTGGCTCGCGGTTTGGACTTTGAGTACGCTTATTTAAATGATATTTTAGTCGATATTTCTTCACAGGAAGAACACCTTACGCATCTTTGCACCCTACTGGAACGTTTGACTTAACATGGTGTTACAGTTAATTCCACCAAGTGCGAACTAGGTAAGGCCACAATAGAATTTCTGGATTACAAAAGTTTGGAAAATGGAATCGCCGCACTCATGGATAAGGTGAAGGCCATCCGTGAATACCCCGAACCAAATTCCCTTAAGCAACTCCGTCGTTTTAGTGGTCTGGTCAACTACTGCCGACGTTTCATACCTCGTTGTGCGCATATAATGCAGCCAATGACTTGTGTTCGCCGTGGAGGTGAACGCAAATTTCAGTTCACTGAGGCTACGCGCACTGTGTTCATCGAGTTCAAGGATGTGGTCACCGACTTAGCTTTCCTTGTTCATCCTGATCCAAACGCGCCATTGTCAATCGTAACCAACGTTTCTGATACAGCTGTTGATACTGTGTTACAGCAATTCGTTGGTAAGCAGCGGCAACTTTTAGCTTTCTTCTCTAAACGTTTACAACCCGCGGAATCTCGCTAAAGCAAGTTTGGTAAAGAGTTACTGGAAATCTATTTAGACATCCGCCACTTACGGCATTCGGTAGAAGGCAGGACCTTCACGGTTTACAAGGATCACAAACCGTTAATATATTTTTTAAACGTTTCATCCGACCGACATTCCCCAAAGGAAGTTAGGCATCTGAAC
>JTDE01001888.1:1733-12129 GCA_014338405.1 Paragonimus skrjabini miyazakii | reverse complement strand
ACAACCAGCGGAATCTCGTTACAGCACGTTTGGTGGAGAGTTACTGGCAATCTAACTGGGCATCTGTCACTTCCGGCATTCGGTAGAAGGCAGAACGTTCTCGGTTTATACTAACCATAAACCGTTAATCTATTCTTTGAACACTTCATCCGACAGGCATTCCCCAAGGGAAGTTAGGCACCTGGACTATATCTCTCAGTTTACGACTGATATACGACATGTCCCAGGTACCGACAACACTGTCGCGGACGCTCTTTCACGCGACAATAACATCAGCACAGCTGCCGACAATGGCGTCGGTTTGGCAGCCATGGCTGCCGCACAAGCCACCGACCCTGAGATCGAGAATCTTCGTCAAAAGAGCTTTCTCACAATCCAACCCATACCACTGACATCGTCAGAGGGAACGATCCTCTGCGATACTTCCCAGGGAACACCTCGCCCTGTAGTGCCCGCATCCTTCCGCCGCACAGGGTTCGATACACTGCACAATCTGTCTCATCCTGGCATACGCGCTTCGGTTAAACTTGTCACCGAACGTTTCGTATGGCCTAAGATAAACCACGATGTCCGCAATTGGAGCCGTTCTTTTCTCCATTGCCAGCGTTCCAAAGTCCACCCTCATACAAAGAGCCCCACTCCAGCATCTTTTCTTTGCCAGACGCAGGTTTTCGCCACGTGCACGTCGATCTGGTGGGTCTCTTACCACTCCCAAATGGCTCCAGTTATCTGTTGACGTGTGTTGACCGCTTGACAAGATGACCTGCAGCCATACCATTATCTGACTGTTGCTCAGAAACGGTAGCCAGCGCCTTCCTGGAACGTTGGGTGGCACAGTTCTGTTGTCCAGCAGTAGTGACCACAGATTGTGGATCGCACTTTGAAAGACAGTTCGCAGCCCTTTACATATGTTGGGATGCAAGCATATTCGCACTACGGTTTATCACCCAGCAGCAAATGGGATGGTTGAACATCTTCCTCCTTAACTGAAAGCTGCTCTTAGTGCCCATGCTAATCCTTCTTGGAAAGGAGCACTCCCGCTAGTACTGTTAGGACTGCGGAACATAGTTAAAGAGGACGTAAACGCTACAGCAGCAGAACTTGTTTTTGGCTGCACACTTAGGTTACCAGGTGAACTCGTCTTACCTGCACCTTCAGCACCGTACGCTTACGGCAGTTACACAGCCGGCCCCTATCGTGTGCTCGTAGGAGACACAAAAACCTTCATCGTTAACCGCAACGGCAAACGCGAGGTAGCTTATGTCGACAGGCCGAAACCAGCATTTATGGAGGAAGTATCAGTCCCACTTTCGTCGACGAGTAACGTGCCTCGCTGGGAAACCCCGGTGCCAGCAAAGTGTCCCGTCCACGGAAGCTCCTGCAACTCCCGCCACTCGAAACCCTACTTCCTCTACCTTTAGGCACAATTGTCTTGGTAGGCAATTTCGCAAGCCTGTACGTTTTGCGGCGTATGATAACGTTTTCTGTTTTTGGAAATGACGTTTTTCACTATAACATACATAAATACGTACAATAAAAACAAACTGGTTGTGTTGACTCCCATGCCTTTGCAGTTATCTGATGCGCTACCAGGTCCGCAACCTAAATGGCGTTGTTCTAGGCCAGGTCTATTTGTTTGTTAACCATCTTCTTTCTTGAGTCTATCAACTTTGGACAGGAGCATAAGAAGAACAGCAAACCAAAAGCATTCACGCAAAATTGTAAGGTCCATGAATTCGTTGGCTGTGAAATTATTTAGTCGACCGGATACTTTGACACGGTGAGTTGTCCATTTCCGCCTGTCGTGCGGGTACTTTACAGTGTTTTCTTCGTTCCAGACTACCCGAACATGGTGCGTGGAGAGACAACTCCATCTACTTACCGTACAGCACTGAACAAACCTACCCCCTTTTCTCTCAAGAGTTTTTAAGGATGGGCAGCTCGCTGCGGTAAAGAAGAAACGCCTCAAAGACGAAATAACTTAATTAAAAGAATCCTTTCAGTACAGCAGTCATTTATCCGACCGACCCTCCCCTGAGCTTTGACATTCCCTAACCAATGCCATTATTCTTCACGTGTATCACCCTATAACTGTGATCAATCAGAAAGACATATGTGTATTTTACCCCCTCTCTCTCTGGAATAACGAAGGCTTGTGTAATGCTTACTCGCCTTCTGGGGGAGAGCTATGTGGCGACTATAATGATATTTTTGATAGTCTGCAATGGTCAGCAAAGGAATTTGCGTGGACGCGTGCATATCAAAAGACATGAACTCATAGAATGGCTAACGCCTAAAAGTTGTCCCACAGAAACATCACAAGGAAGTGAAACTTGTTTGTCTAAACATTTTGAGGTAAACAAAGGGAGTCTTAAATCCGCCGGAAGCCTCTTTCAAGAGATGTTGAGACAAGCTCAACATGGACAGTAATAGTACAATTTCACATCCGCAACCTTTCAAACAAGTAGAATGAGGTGGAGGATTGGACTCAAATTGTACAGACTATCCTGACTTCTGCAGAAATACGGTTTCAAGGAGACCTGTTGGACATTAAAATATTCATTTCAGGATATGCCTTCATTTGCTTGAACCATTATAATCTATGTGAATGGCACACGATGGCGTTACACTTCTCATTTAAAAAAGCATCCCAGCTTCCCTACTGCTGACGGGCGCTGACTTTGATGGCATATGGAACGGACCCTTGTGCAAGTTGAAGTTAACATCCAACAGATTTTCTACGTTAGATGACCTACACTACTCTTTTTGAAAAGTTTTCTATTAAGTTAATGAATGAACTAGAAACTTTCGGATCAACATTTCACCACCTTATCATGATAGAATTCAATCTACCTAGTATAAATTAGGGGACCAAAGACTTCACTGATGACTTGAATCGGTTAACTGAGTCACTGCGCCCTATCGTTGTTGAGGAGCTGCACCTAGACTAACTTGGTTGTCGCAGTCCAGACGCAAGTTCACATTGAACTTTGTATTCTCCACACTATATTTCGATATAAGATGTAGATGTTCCGCCTCCAGTACAGAAAAGCAATCGTGCATTGTCGCGGATATGGTGAAATATGGATGAACCACGGACATCATCTGCTTGTGTCATCATCAACATCATCATAGACAGCAATACATCAATCGTTCTCATTGACGTGTAACTGTAACACAACTAAGAAGAAAAAGCAAACCTCATGTAGGACGAGAAGGAACAAAGAAGGGGACGGGAAAGGACCTAGCCACCAAAAGCAGCTACGTTATATTCAAGCATACAACATCAAGGTGCTTACACCTTGTAAACAAACAACCAAACTGTAATTGAAAGTAAGGCGTCATCAGCAAGACAACTTCCTTACGGCTATGACTACCTCGAATCATTGAGTGCATTCACTTCACAGACAATGCGGCCAAACAACGACAACATTCACGCTACTGAACTCGACTAGCCACTATCTCACCTAACGTTGGAGTGTGTGGAAGATTTCATTGAGGATAGTGAGGAAGCGGTACAAACTCCAAATTGTAACGACAGCGCAATCACGGATGACGCAAACTGACACAAATTTGGAGACAATCTTCGGGATATCGCGAATCTTTCTCTCGTACTCGCAATGTAACTAGTAAAATTCTCACTCCAAGATATCTCCGTCGTTTGGTTCTAACTTGCATAGTATTTTCGAATGCGGATGCTAACAAGCAGAGAGTTACCGGTCTAGCCACAGTTCCTGTGGTATGTTTCCCGCCAGCATGGAAATAAAGCTGTTGAAGACACAGTTTAGCTACTTGATTGGTACTATGCCTTTGTCTTTTCCAATTATGACATATATGCTGGCTAAATTTACTGAATCGCACCAGGCTCTGCCGAAACAGTGTTGACCGTTTTAGAAGTGCAACACAAGTTGAGGCTTACCGGTGTCAGCAAATCTCCACGCTGTGGTAACATCTATAGTTCGCTGTTATATTGGCCTGTGGCGGAACTATTCGTACATATGACGGACTTACCTCGCCGTTCCTGGAAAAAGGGTACACTGCTGGAAGATTAAAAACAAGCACTGATTGCACCCATGTAAAAATAAGGCAAACGTCCAGAGGCTGTCGACTACCTTGCAGGCTGAGTAAATTAACGAGGTAGCTGATGGGTCTCCATCCTTCAGATTACTGGGCCTGTCAGCCTCCTTAGTGAGAGGACGTATAGGGTAAGACTAGACTCGTTCTATTTGGCAACTTTATTGTTTGCGAAATAGTAGTGAAGGGAAGCAAATACTGAAGTTAAGACATCAGTTGTCAAGTTTCTTGACTCTCAAACATTTGCATATTAAATAAAAGGCACAAACTAGCGCCCTGCATAGAAGGCGTTTTACACGATAGGTTGTTCGCTGTCAGGAGTAACCAGCATTTGTCGAGCCGACTGTCTGCTCGAAATGGTGTTTCAAAAGAATCAACGCTCGGACCCTTATCGTTTTTTATCTTCATCAGAAGTCTATTTAACCAGCTACGGTCACTTGATCCCATCATCAACGTTGACCAAAAGATGTGAAGAACCATAGCTTTAGACAAAGATAGCGAAATGTTGCAGAAATTCTAGAAACTAAGTGATAATGAACATATCATTGAGGCTTATCTCATAGATTACAATAGTACTCCAGTGTGCATATGGAAGACAGAGCGCGTTAGAAAACAGAGCAGCATGGGGTACTCGTATCCAAAGCACGCAAGTCCCCAAAGTGAAATTGTGTCAAAAACAAGAAAATGCTTGAAGCCAACTGTAGATCATTTACCATACTGTCAAGGAAGGCTTTTTGTTGACATTCCTAACGTTATGATCGACGAAATTCAGAGTTTGAGCCTGCAGCGGTGGTACCCCTTCAACAAAGCAAAATAGATCGAAGTGAACAGATACGGCAAACAGCCACGAGTAAGATTATAGAAGTAAAGTACTTGTTCTAGATCATCTAGATCTTTTGAACATATAGACTCAGAGATATTGACGGTTCTGCAGTGAGCCGATTCTCATTTGACGAATTTAAAGAGTCCAAATCCGATTTTCTTGATGACTCGAGTCACCTACAAGGAAGGAGACAGGAGATCCTACCTCTCCTAACTTAATTGACACTATGTGACGTCAGCGAGTAAGGTCACTTGCATAATGATGTTTTAAGTAAATGAAAACCAAGCAATGTCTCAGAGATTTCTGGAGGCGTTTCTAACGACCTCGGAAGGAAGGCTGTCCCACTAGTTCCCAGCCCTATAAAAAAAGAATTGCTACTTAAGGGAACTTTGAGGAAGAAGCTTAAAAAGCTTCCTGTTATGTTCTCGCCGGCCGTCACCACCATCATCATCATAGACAGTAATACATCAGTGGTTCACACTGATGCCTAACTGTCACACAACCGCAAAGAAGATAAAGCAAACCCTGCATAGGAAGAGAGAGAAAAAAGAAGACAGGAAGGGGACCTGAATAATGAAAAATAGTTACTTCTATATCTAAACATACAACAAAGCGCCTATACCTTACAAACAAACAACCTAACCGTAAGTGAAAGTAAGGCGTCATCAGTAAGACAGTGTCCTTACGACTTTCACTGCCTCGCGTCATTAAATGCACTCACTCCACAAACAACTCAGCCAAACAACGACAATATTCACGCCACTGAGCTAGGTTAGCCGCCATCTCACCCAACGTCTCAAGCCAGACTCTGCAAGTCGCGAAGGCTCCAACCCAGGAGACGGACCCGATCTACAGTGAACAACCCCTTCATGAACGATTTTATTTGTCTACGCCAGGTCATCATTTGTCCACCTCGCACCTTGTGCCAATCGGCCCCAACGTCGGCAAACAGTGCTCGGTGTGGCAAACGACTAGCTGGCATCTTTAATACATGACCCAACCATCTAAATCTGTGCAAATGTAAGGACTGAACGAAAGAACTCGTTTGACAATCAGTGCCAAACACCCGCTTCCTAACCTCCTCGTTGCTTATTCGTTGGTGCCACCCGACACGAGCGACTGAACGCAGACATCGGTGGTCAAACACCTGAAGATGGTTCAAGTCTTCTACACTGAGCGGCCAGGTTTCGCCGCCGTAAAGTAATACAGCTCTCACTGTTGTCTGATATATGCGACCGCCATCATTCGCTATTATTTAGAATTGTCCAACGAGACCTACCCTAAAGAAGAAGCGTGTGAGGATTGAACCATCGCGAAGTCGTCGAAGTTCAAGTGGACACAGATCAAGAATTACAAGTCGAGACTCGTACGCGACATTTCCTAAACCCGTCAGTAGTTTGATACCGGTATGCAAGGCACTCACAACAGCGTGTATGCTATTCAGATCGGTATAGACGACCCGATTGGCGTACTGGGAGAGCGGTCTCACATAACCCCTGCAAAGCGCTTAAAACGTCCTCTCAACTATGCTGGGGAAAGTGCGCTTAATCATCCTGAGAGCGGCGAATCCCTTTTTCGCTGCCATCTCGTGGTGATACGCGAAGAATAAGTCAGACGACAAGCAGATTCCCAGATCTTTCTTCAGATCGATTTTCGTGATATCTACTATGCTGCACATACTACGAATCACAAAAACACTACCAGACTGTCGACCGATTGACATGTGTGCGCACTTATTAGGATTTAATGAGAGACTCCAATCATCCGACCAGAGCTTAATCGCGTCAAGATTAATCTGTAATGCACTGGGATCACTGAAATTCCAAGCTTTTAAGTCACTGGCATATAGGAGGGCGTTGTACAAAAAGTCAATCGTATAAATAAGAAACAAGCAGACCCTTGAGGAACCTCACGAAAAATCGGAGAGGAATACGAAAGGTCTGATCCGGTCCTAATTTTGAAAATTCCATTATACCGAAAAGAGACAATCCAACATAGAACCTCCCTTTGAAAACCATGAGCTCCCAGTTTGTGTCTGAGGACATGACCAAAAGCCTCAACGAAATCAAAGAAGATAGCATCCGAGATGGGGCCGTTGTAATTGGCATCCATCGGACTAACCATGAAGATATACATATCTGTTATGCTTGGACGGTTAGGAAGGAAGCCGTGCTGGGTAGAAGTTTTTTAATGGTTTAAAAAGGAGTGAATGAGGATGGTGCGCTTTGATAAGCGCTCCAGGATCTTGCGCGGAATGCTAGTAAGGCTGATTGGGCGATAGCTAGCCGGAGCGTGCCGGTCACCCGTTTTGAAGGTAAGTGCTATTGTCGCCTAATTCCATGCATTAGAGAGAACCCCAGCACGAAGTGTCTGTTTAAGAGGCGTATAAAGGGGTCCTGCCGGACTAACAGCTGCATATTTTGGGAATTCTAGGATGGATCTTGTTAGGACCCATTGCGAT
This sequence comes from Paragonimus skrjabini miyazakii, assembly GCA_014338405.1. NCBI lineage: Eukaryota > Metazoa > Platyhelminthes > Trematoda > Plagiorchiida > Troglotrematidae > Paragonimus > Paragonimus skrjabini miyazakii. The sequence continues at coordinate 4,771 of JTDE01001888.1, read as the reverse complement.
GTACGAATCAATCTTGAAAAAAGTCTTCAGCATCTAACAAGGAAAACTCAGTGGTAACGATTGGTTTTCGGAAGCCCTACAGCGGTAGAATAGGATGCCAGTTCGGCGGTGCAACGTTGTAGACTACCGAGTGGTACTGTCTGAATAACTAGGCCACAATAACTGAGCCAAATGAAATCTGCCCGTCGGACAGTCGCAAAGAAAGTGTTGAAGTTTTAATTCTTCTTATTCGTCGCATATACTTCAATAAGAAGTCTTCCCTCCCGCGGGCACTGAGGAGGATCTTTTTCTGTACGAATTTGGTGTTCACGGATTTCCCGCCTGCACCCACTTTGAACAACGTGGAATGCACTTAGGTCTTCCGAGCTTGTGCTTCAGAAAGAAATGGGAATGGTGATCCAGGAGACGACGTAATCTGCACGGAAGGAGTAGGCGATAAGATAAGGCGCAGAGTTTGTGCAGTTCAAAAAAGTCGTCTGCTTTCTGAATTGCGCTCTGAAACGGATGGCAGTTCTGGTCCACATAATCATATTCAAGAAGTTATTCTAGGTAGCATCTAAGGCCGTTACAATCAGCCTAGTTAAGATTTCAAACTGTGGATTTTCTCGCCTGTTGTTATAACCAGTAACAAAATCAGAGACGGGCGTGGAGTGATCACTGCGTCCAAGTGGCGGCCTGATGATCACTTTGTCTACCAGGTGGCTCTCATTAGTGATGACTAGGTCAAGCAGATAGAGAATCCAATCAGAGTGATTCTGTGTCGGGACGTTGAAATATCGTGCCCACACTCTCTATTGTATCAACATGGATAAAAAAAAGTTGAGACTTTGTCTTCGCAGTTCTGGGGAGACTTCGGTGCCCAGTCCATCTAGGGTGCATTGAAGTCACCTATAATAAGCAGACGAGTAACAAGTTATTGTCCTAGGAAGTTTTACAAATGTACGAGAAAAGCTTCACCGTAGGAGGCGTCAGATGAAGGAAAATAATACATAAACCTCAGTAGGAATGGGCCTTGGCCAACCAATGCTAGTCGAAGCCACAGAGAGTTACATTTGTCAGAGGACTGAAATTTTTTGATAATCGTAAATGCTCGGGGACACTCAGCTTACTGTCACTTATGTCACCTGTAAACCAGGTTTTCGTGAAAACAAACATGTGTTTGAGTGTCAAGAAATAATTGTCTGATCTCCGGTAATTTATTTAACGGACATATCTCGAAGCTAGTTTCTCGCTCTTGAGTTCCTACGTTCAAATTTTTCCTACCCCCTACGCTAATACGAATCAGAAGTCATAAAGAGGAGATGGAGAGTCTGCAAAAAACTTTATTTAACAATTTACTCACTATACACAGGCGGACTTCAGCGTAAACAAGCAAAAGTGCTAGGGAGGCGGACGTAAGAGAACACTTATCACAACCGCACGCCAACAATCAAAGAATACAAAGGTCAGCGGAAGCTCCAGTCGAACTACGGAATTCGGACAAGCGTAGGGCTGAGTGGACAGCGTTCCTAACAGCAACGGCTAAAACATTGTTATTCAATGGAATGCAGTTTACAGTGTTGAAAATGAGGTAGATTCATTATACAACCACGAGTAATTACACTAACTTTGGCGTCAGTGGTTTGTAGCAAAGTTAAATTCACAAGGTAATGTGAACAGGTACGGTGGTACTAGTACGGTAAAGAGTTAAGGATTTTGGGGACGTCAAATATGATCTCACTATAGATTAGGTTGAACAGTCCATAAAAGGATCAGGCACAGTGTCAAAGTGATTAGTATTCCCCACGTAGTTGATCGCCATTAGGTATGTGAAACGCTGTATCACCATGCATTAATTTCGTATACCTACCTATTAATCTATCGACGTTTTCCAAATGTGACCTCAGTGACATCATATGTTGCTCTTCGGCCTCATTCAGATCTTTGATTAGCGTTCTGATAATACTGTCCTTTCTGCGGATTTGTGAACGTGATACAAGGTGTTTCACCTGTCAATGATGCGTTCGAAAGTTTGGGATAGAATGTTCACATCCTTTTTTAATTCTTGTGACTTGGCGTCACGCATGATGGCTCGCCAGTGGTGTATCAATTTGAACTGATTTAATTTTGCTATTCGTTCCTCTCTATCTAATTTGTCCTAGAAAACGTCTTAAAATTAAACATTTTCTATTACTTGCAGATATTTCGATAACAATGCGGATTTTTTCGCTTTGGCTTCTTCTTCAGCCAAACGTTGCTGTTCAATATAAACCGCTTTTTCTTCTTCTGTCATATTTGCGAACTTATCCTTTTTGCCTTTCTTTTTCGGTGGCATGTTGTGAAAGTGGTCTAGGTCAATAATTCAAATAATCAAAAGCAGTAGCTACGAGCAGTAACCCATAAGTGGCAGATACAAACAAACTGGACGTTCAACGTGTGAAAAAAGGAACATTAGTATGATACTTACTATATAATGAAGAAATACAACAGACCAATATATGTGCTTTCTGCTATTTGTTTACAGGTAATGCACAACTGATAATTAACAAGAATAATGATTATAGTTATGATTCACTCGTGTATGGGTTTGTATACACCCTTTCATTAACATCATCTGTAAGTTTATTTGAAAGTGCACCGATGAGTTTGAACTTTATTTGTTACAACGAACATACCTTAATGGGTTCAATGTGTGATGGACGGAAGCAGAAAGCCATGGTTTTTGATGGTTCTATTTCTCCAAGCTAGGATACGCTGTACCGCTGCGTGTAATCGACAGAACGTAAATATCTCTGTAATCCGTCAGTTAAAAAATTCGCTTTCGCCACCAATGATATTGTAATGTTGTGGAATCTTGCGGTTTATTAAAATCTAGAATTCTGTAGCTACGGCATCATTTTGTTTTAATCCTCCGAAGAAGTAAGCTAAGAATGTGCGGTAGTTCATTGGCATGGGGATTGATAAAAAAGATAACCAAAAGTTTCATACCATGTTATTTCGGAAAATTGATGGTGAAATATAATGGAAAAATATCTCACATGTAGAACCATATGGTTCTA